>JANVCC010000048.1:2254809-2308106 GCA_025345505.1 Todiramphus chloris collaris | reverse complement strand
TTTTTTTTTTTTTTTTTTTTTTTTTTTTTTTTTTTTCTCTTCTCTTTAGAAATGATCCCTGAACTCCTGTCTCATTCATTGCATATGATGGCAGCAAAGATGGACTGGTGCATTACGGCTGCCAGACACAGTGCTGGCAGTGTTCTCTTCTTCTATAGTTTATTAAACACTTAATAAAGTGGGGAGAAAGAAAAAGAAGCATAAATTCCTAATAATGATCATCATGCTCATGACTGAAGAGGAAGACCCTAGCTTAAATTTCTGCTCTGAATAAAACGGTCATGAAGTCATCATCTGACAACTAGTCCTGCAGTTCACCCCAGACTCTGTTCTCTTGCTGCCTTGCCAAGGATGTAGCAAGTTACAGCATCTGTTGTAGGTCTAAAAATTGTACTTTTAAATAGACCTGTACTTTTAAATAGGCCTCTGGTGGACCATAGGGAAGAGAAAAGGTGATCAAACAAAGCTTATTTGGGAATCATCTTACCGGAGGAAGACATCAAAAGGAGGTTTTGCCTCATGCTCTGGGTTACTTTGCCTGAACTGAGCAGGGATAGACAGGCTTATCCCAAAAATAGAGTGCAAAAGGACTGCCTGAACAGCACCTCGTGCATCCCCGGTTGCCAGGAGTGCTGCACATAATTCCCTGTATTGACTTGAAAGAGGGTATGTCTTAGAAGCAGTATTTCCTTATACCACAAGGAAAGCAAGGAGATAGGTTGACCACGTTAATCACGGGACCAATTGATTTACCTTGCCCTTGCATCCTTCCTTTCTATACTGCAAAGCAAGAGGCACATACAATTACACCCATTGCTTTAACCTTAGAATTAATTTCTCAATTTCTAACAAACTGTTGGTCAATTTACATGTATATCAGGTTCTTTACACAAAGACTGTAACTGCTGTTAGCTGTGAGAGTAATAACACGGAGGCAGCTCCTATGAGGGGAAAAATGTTAGCATTCAGCTTTCTAATTATTAACACAATTAATCTTCTCTCTTGCTGTTTTTAGAATTCCAATGAAACTATTTAAAAATTGAGAACCTGCTACATGGGAAAAAGAAATCTTAATTGGTCAGGATGTGCAGATTTTCTACACATAATTGAGGGTTCAGGTTAACTACTCCTTGCCAATGCTATTGTGAACTAGGGGAGTTGCTTTTTCTACTTCCCCTGTAATGGAGCAGGAGGGAGAGACTTGGGTTCAAGTCCCCAACGAGCATTCGCAAATGTGAGGCAATTATAACAATTATCCACAGGATCTGTGTGCACAGCAGCAGTGTGAAAATGTTGCAAGTCGGATGTATGATTGAAAACGGGACGATGCAAGACTTAAATGTCACAACAGTAGACAGTGTTATGATAAAGGTCTCAAAATCACTTGAGCATAAATACAACAGGTGCATTTTTTCCTTTCCTTATTTCTTGTCTATGAGGACAATTCCCAATTGATGTACAAGGGAGTAAATATTAAAAGAAAAAAAAAAAACAAACCCCCAATCAACAAACAAAACAAAAACCCCAAAACGCAAGAAGTAACCAAGAAAAATAAATTTTAAAAAATAAATTAAAAAGAATATTTCCACAGGAAACACTCCCTGGATTAGTCTGTGGGTCATTCTCTTTTTCTGTCCTTCCTTCTCCCCACCAAATCCCTGCCAAGCTCTTCTGCTTTGATGCCCACAGAAAATCATATAGCCAACCAAGGAGAAGACCGTGTTACAACCGGGGAGATAATTTTATCCATTAAGCTGTGGTATAGTGATGGGGAATTCCTTAGAACTGTGCATAATACAACTGCAGCAATCACCTCACACTGAGAAATTCACCCTCTGCACAGCCTAGGGCAAGAGGGGAAACCCTGTCTCCCCTACAGCCTGCCAGGCAATTTGTGCCATTGCTTTCCAGGGCAGGATTTCAGACAATAATTATGACGTGATTTCAACATCACCAGCAGTAGGGCTCAATCCATCAGTTGGATCACACAGGTACAGCCCTGTGCTTGTCTTTATACATGAGGACATGGTGTGCAAGAGCTAGTACTCACAGGGGAGAAGGGGGAAGGGAGCAGTGCTATGTTTCTTCTTACAGCAGAAATTAAACATTTATTTAAAGTATCTGCTGCAAAGCATTTGAATTTTATTATGATGGCTGCAACCTGCAGACTAAAACATGCCTGGTAACTCTACAAGCTGCCTTTTTCTGAAGACCATCTATGCAAGGAGCTCCTTAATTCAGTTGTAAACTGAATATTTACAACATCTTGCTGAAAATCTGTTTGGGTGGAATGAGTAAGCTTTATACTATAGTTGCCAAACTTTTCCATTCACAACTCCACTTCTATCTGCGTTTCCAGGCTTGCTTCCAGATTTCTTAGTTTGGGAAGTGCTGCTTTGAGACCTTGAATTAAAAGCATATCTTGAGATCTACCCTGACCTTTATAAATCACAAAGTTGTTGTAGGACATGTTGAGGGGGCGAGAGATGGAGGGGCAGGAAGAGTCAACACAAAACTCTTTTTCTCCACCCACAAACAAAATTTTAATTCTAACAACTTGTTCTTACTGTTTTCTCTTTGAAATGCAGCTTCCAGTGTGCTGCTCTGTGTATGCATTTGTATGTGTCAATTTATCCACGTTCCCATTGCCCGCTCATAACTCTGCACCTATTGTCCAGTTTATAGCAAGGGCAGAGCTCTCTTTCCTCCAGGTTTCATAAATACAAATGCCAAGAACATGAAAAACGATTTTTTAGTGGTCTGCCCCCTGCAGAGTGAGGTTTTACCCATCACTGGTCAGAGTGTTAGAAAATCCATCCTTCTGAAATCTTCTTTGAAGATCCTACCTCCAGAACAGCTCTGCTCACTCATACCTTATTGTTTCTCTAGCACAATCCAGCCTTAAGACACAAAGCCATGGGAAACCAGGCTTTCTTAATTCCTTCACTCAGAAAATGTGCATTATTAATTGCTATGGGGCTGGTACCTTGAGGCTAAATGTGACACAATTATGGCAGCGTTGGATTGGATGCGAGTAAAGGGAGCCCAGAGGGTTCAGCAAGGCCAGGTAAATTAAGAGAGCAGATCTTGCTGATCCCGCAGTGTCTGCCAGTGCCTGGAGGCATGCACCGGGGAGGTTAGTGAATGATAATCCATTTTGCACCCACTATAAAGAGAACTGCCAGCTGAACTGGTTCTGATGGTGGCTGCAAACTGGAGGAATCTGTAAAAAAAGTTTCAGCGCATGGTTTGTGAACCTCCCCTCCGGTCTCCTGGTTTCTGCAGCAACTGCCTGTAAAACCAAATGCCGAGTCTAAAATATTTAGTCTTGTCCTTGAAAATTCAGTTGAACTTAACAGCATAAGGCTCCCCTCTGCCCATGAACAGTATTGTACTTTGTATCAGTTGCTATCTTTGGACTGTTTTCCTACAAAGGCAAAATTCAAATAAGGAAATTAAAATTCCAGGTTTAAACTTAGGTCACGTTTTGCACTGAGATCAAAGCTGCAGCCATTGTAATTTAGCATCACTACCTGATCTCTTGAAAGCCAATGGAAAATAACTGAACACTCATTTCTGCAGCTGTTTTGCTGAATAACCACAATAATGTAGTTGTTTGACATAAACAGCACACATCAGCTCTGGCAGAGAAAAAAATAGATGTGAAGCTAAGTACCTGATAAGCTTTCACCTTCAAGTGTTTGCATCTAATATCAGTATTTCTGCAGTGCAAATGACAGTAGATGACAGCTGTCACTTTAAGTGCATATGGTGCTCCGAATGAGCAGGGACTCTCAAGAGGTGAGTTTAAGAACAGTTTTGATTCCGCCCGTGACTAAATTTTATCAGTTTGCTGGTCTAGAGGGAGGGAATCCCTTTGATGGCTGCAAGTGAGAAGGAAACGTTATAGACATGATTAAAGAAAGAAGTAATACAAGTCATTAAGCCTGAGGTTTTCAGCAGAGCCTTAGGGAGCTAACTTAGTTCAAAGGCCTCTGAATTCTTTAGGCTTTTTTTGAAATTCCCAGTCTGAGCCCCACATTGTGACACTGGTGGCTGCAGTTACTCAACCAAGAAGTGACACTAAAGGAAGCCTGAGGAAGAGGAGCGCTCCACGAGACTGCATTTTGAGTAGAATTATAGCTCTAACTGCCTCGTGAGATCTAACTCCATTCCCTGCTTCCTAGAGGGACCTTCTGACTGCCACTCCGCTCTTTGGGGATGGACACACCTACTCACACCCCTCATTCACCTCTTCCTCCTCAGCTCAGGTCCTAATTTTAACATTTCTGGGTTTTCTTCATAACTAAGATTTACTCCCAGATTGTGTCTGGCTGGTAAGGAAAGTTAAGGTACTGCCAAACCTCTTAGAAGGATGCATTAGAAATGTTGTCTGCAATCTGATGGGTTTAGCTACACCATGACATATTGTATATCCACGCTGAGAAGAACTGCAGTCCATCTGATATGTGCCAGCCGCCTTGGACTTCTCACAAACACACACAAACCATTTGCAGAAGGTCAGCTGCATCCAGAACACATTTGATCTAAAGCAATGTGTTCTATAATTAATCTCTGGATGAAAAAAGTAAGCCTAATGTGCAAAAAAAAAACCCATCAGCTGTACAATGAATTCATAGGGCACGCAGGGTGGGTTGGATGTGCCACTACCAGGCTCGTTCTGCATGTGTGTGGGGAAGAAAAGCCAGAATTTCTCTGGCAGCCTAAGTGGAAATATAGATCTTACAGAACTTATGACCATCTGGAGAAGTCAGGGAAATGGATAAAATCCACAGAAATTTCCTGCTAGATGAAGTGGACATGTATTACAAAACATGTACAGTGGAGCTGAGGCTGGGAATCAAGGAAAGAATGCATCTCATGGGATCCTGGTAGTCCACAATACCAGGAAAAGGGCTGAGACACGCTACTTTTTACACACAAATATGTGTTTTGTGAAGGTCCACTTTCATTACAGATGTTAGATTCCTTACTTAGAACATCCTTAGGAACATTTCATAACATCTTTAAATTGGTGGGATTTTCCTCCCCTGCGATTTTCCACTGTCTGGTTGAGAGGACGAGTTAGTTAGAGCCTTTCAACTTCATTTCTCTGCTCTCCTTTTATTAAGTTTTCCACCATAATCTCCTGCTTTATAGGCACCACATACTACACTTAAAACTGCCAGACTGCCTTCTGCAAGACATACTGGAGCAGCCTGGACAACGCTTCAGGAAAAATTACATGAGGGATGGGGTGAAGAGTCTGTCATGACCAAATTTTTTCACAGAATTCCAAGTATGGCTTTGTTTTCTTAGCATGATCCCTGGCGTTGTGTGTAACTGTTCTTGACAGGTTGGTTACTTTTTTGGTAAGGATATTGTGAAAACACCTTTATAACTACATTGTGGAAAACCAGAGTACTTTCAGGTTGTCCCTGATCCAATTTTTTATACCCTCCTTTTTTTCTTTTTTTTTTTTTTTTTTAATTTTCCCATGATATCTATAGTTTAAAATATTGCAGGAGACTAACAGTCTATCATTCTCTACAGCATTCATTCTTAGAAGAAAAATATACCTTCAATTCAGATATCCTGAATTTTTTTTTATAGGTCAATTCAGGTTGGACGTTAGGAAGAATTTCTTCACCATGAGGGTGGTGAGACACTGACACAGGTTGCCCTGAGAGGTGGTGGAAGCCCCATCCTTGGAAGTTTTTAAGCCCAGGTTGGATGGGGCTCTGAGCAACCTGCTCTAGTGGGAGGTGTCCCTGCCCATGGCAGGGGGGTTGGAACGAGATGATCTTTAAGGTCCCTTCCAACCCTGACAATTCTATGATTCTATGATTTTGTTTCCTTCAGTATTTGGCTTTTTTTTATCTTTGTTTCCCCAAACTGTTTAAAATTAAGATTTTTAAAAATTATTCTTATTCTTACTTGAAATCACAATATTCAAACTTTTGGCACTCAATTTTATCTCATTTGTATAAATTAAAAATAATAGGAATGTGTAGTTGCTTTTTTTTTTTTTTTTTCCTTCAATAGTTTACATTTTCTTCCTACAAAAATAAAAGACTTCAAAGTTCAGGCAATAAAAAGAATGCACATTACTCCTTTTTTTTCTATAAATTCTTCAAGTAGGTGAATGAGTACAGTAGAAGAGACAATGTAATTGTATTAGACTGTGTGTGGCTGAAGTAGAACATTACTCTGTTAACAATCACTAATAGATAAATAGCAATAGATGCATATAAAGCTTGAAAAGGTACTGGCAAATCATTTAGGAGTGTTTGCATCTGTGAGAGACTGAAAATTAAGTCTCTTGCTTCACCATCTGAAAGGAAAATTTCCTCACACACAAACACACCAGAAGGATCAAAACAATGAATTTGAATGAGAATTTCACATTAGTAAATTTTGGTAATAATTCAGTTCAGATCTGTGTCACGGACGATGGGAGTTATTATTCCTTTTTTATTCTGTTTGGAAGAAGGCAGAATCTTGCACGTTGGAAGGTATCCTTATAGCAGTACATACATACCCCATACAATGCTGACATACACAGCATGAAAATAGGGAGGGGTGAGTGCTATATTTAAAAAACCCCACACCACTCCTCCCCCCTAAAAAAAAGTCCAGAAATGAGCTGGTTCCTACTGGTAGAGTTCATATTTCTGTCAGGATCTGAGGTCTTCCCTGGGCTGGCTTTGGGAGTGCTCAAATACGAAGTGCTGTTTGAGTTCAAAATGGACTTAATCAGCGCATCTCCCATTAGGAATCCAAAAACTAAATACAAAGTTTTGGGGAAGGGATGAGATTGTGTTCTGGTCCTTCAAAGCACTGAGTGGCTGAGGAAATCACAGAAGGAAACAGAAGTGAGAAAATACAAGCAGCAATCTTTCCTGTTTAGTGTGCTACAGACACAATTGAGTGTGACACAGAACCTACACATTAGATGTGATTCCCATTTTGATGATATCTGACCACAGTGACCCAGGAGAGCACTACCAGCCTCCTTTTCCCAGAGTTGACCTATATTCTGTGTTATTCACTGGAGACTAAAAAAGAAAAAGAAGCCATTTGGACCCTGCGCGCACTCCCCCTAACAGTCTTTTTTATATTTTCCTGGGGAATTTCTGAATTGTGGTGACAACCCTAAGCTTGCAATTGCAGATGCAGGATGAGGACACTAATCTAATGAATTAAAAAAAAGAGAGAATAAAGTAAAAATAGCAACCTGAAAGAGCTAAATGTCGAAGTTGCGTCCCAGTGGCAAAACATGCATATCATAAAGCTAGCAGAGATTTGCTGCAGGTATTTTCACCCCATTAATGTAAATCTTGGTCACTGCAGCTTTCTGACAGTGGTCAATATAAATGCAAAGGTAAAATTTTCATCTCTTCTCAGGCAATGCAGACCTTGGTGTTAGCCCATACCAAATTCCCTCCTGCATCTCCACTGCTTTACATGCATTTGCAGATACCACACGGTCAGCGTTGCTTCTTGTTGTAGCTAACTGTTAAAGATTCCTTAGGATAGTCATTGTCTGATGTATAAACAAATGGAGCTCTCCTAAAGTGTCTAAAGACTCATACATTTGGGTTATATACCCACATACCTGTATCTCCATGATTGCTACAGTTTCATATGTTTAAGAAAAACATTAACATTCAAACTATATGAATAATTTTAAGCTCATAATGTCACAGACACCTTCTTTTTCCTCTAGAACCAGATTGCTGTCTTCTAGAATGATTTTCAATGTTATTGTTAATATTATTATTTCCTGGTGGCTTGTATATTTTTCTTTTTTATCTCTGCGTGTTGACATGGAGTGGATATTTGCATAATTTAAATTTTAACTTTGTCTGTCAGTGAAATTTACTTCTATGCAAAGGCCTGATGAGCACAAGGCATATGTTAAACCTCAGATGTCTAAGTTTATGGAGAATGAGGTAGGGATGCATAAATAATGTGGGGATTTGGGAACTGGATCACAAGCAAATATCAATAATATAAAAAAGAATATGACATGATCTAACTGATTTTTTTCTTCTCAAACTAAGAAACATGGAAATAAATACAAAGTAAATTTGACAATCAAAGATTTTATCTCAGCTACTTGTGAAAAAAAAGCCTAAGGACATCAAAGTATGATTTATAAGACTGACAGAGAAGTCTTCCTTTTACACAGTAAGACACTTGTTCATTACCTATTGTTTCCTTACCAAACCAAACCCTAGACCAATAGTTTTCACCATTTAAACTCAGGCTGAAATTCCAGCCTGGAGAGTCATTCTTACATATGTTGATTTTTGCTGCAGCTCTGGGTTCCTAGGCTTGCCCAGCAGCAAGCAAAGTGGTTTGGCACTTAAACACTTCTTGAACTAAAGACAAAAACAAGAGTACTGGATGAGTGCAGAACAATAAGCTTGATGTCCAGGTCACATACCTGAGTGAGGATATTTAATCTCTCCTCCAAGCTGTGTTTAATTCTTTCTGTACAATGGAAAGACATCAACCCAAACAAATGAAACAACATCTTTGCAGAACAGTGTTGAGCAGTGACTAGCTTAAGTAATGTAGCCTAGGTTAGGTTATGAGATGTCTACATTTGACTCCCTACAGGTAGATCTGGGCCTTGGTCTTGCATCTGCTCTGTGGCTTTTCACTCCTGCATTGGCCAAGGGATTTGGATTAATGTCATGATCAGCGTTGCAGTGAAATGCACGCAGTCACATCATATTTGTTTGACAGATCTATCCTTATTTTTCTCTTTTTTTTTTTTTTTTTTTTTTTTCCTGACTAAATAAGCATACAGGATCTTTCTCGTTAGGTGCATTCATGGTGGAGGCAAAAGATTGGTTTTCACACAAAATGGAAATCAGCTGCAAAGTTTGACCAGTTCAGTCTGTGTTTCTGTGAAAGCAATGCTCTTTTGCCAGTGACTTTTGGGATAAGAGAGAATGCTCCATGCTTAGAAAAAAAAGAAATGAAAACATGAATAAAATGTAATTTCAACAAAGGAACAAAAGGGAAGGGAAGGTTTGGTAAGGTTTGGTAAGGTTTGGTAAGGTTTGGTAAGGTAGGAGAGGAAAAAGGAAAAAAGGAAAAAGGAAAAAGGAAAAAGGAAAGGAAAGGAAAGGAAAGGAAAGGAAAGGAAAGGAAAGGAAAGGAAAGGAAAGGAAAGGAAAGGAGTGAAAGGAGAAGAAGAAAAAGGAAAAGAAAAAGAAAGCCAGGGATCTCAGTTCCAGGCAGAAAAGTCAGATTCTCAGTTGTGTGTAATAAAAGGGCAATACAATGAAATACTTCTAAAATTCCTGCTGAGGGATTTAAAGAATAACATTTCTTTCTTTGGGGATTTTCACCAAATGTCGGCTAATTATTCCTGACATTTATTCTGATGTCCCATTGTGAAGAAGCACATGACCAGCAAGATTTAAGAAACTAATAATAGCCAATTTAAAATATTTACTGACTTAACATCTTGGAAGGTAGAGCCAGAGGCTTCCCCCCATACCTGAGAAAGTTGCAGCTGTGCTATTGTATACCTTGGAGACACCAAAGGTAAAACCAGGAAACTAGACGCTGTAACTCCCCCCAGTGAAAAGTCTACTTCATGTACACAAACTTCTTGACAGCTTTGTGAATAGTGTGCTCAATTATTTTCAAAGTATAAGCTGCAGTGCACTTAGTATATTATCAGTTGCTTATTCGTATACATACCATGATGGTTCAATATTTCTTTCAGTAGTTATTTAAGGGAACCTGAGAGGACTGTATTAAGTAGACCATTGATTTTAATATTTATCTTGAGACACATATGATCTCTAACAGAAGAAATAAATTAAGGATTTTAATAGAAAAATGAAAAATAAATAAAATAGTTCATAATAACTTCATCTAACTTTCTTCATCAATGTAGATATGTTTAACTTTCCTTAATGAAATAAAATACTTAGATCTCAAACCAGGAAAAGGCCTCAGAATTAGGTATTGGATTTAGATAAAAGTTCCATGAAATGAAAAGGCTTGATACTGACACGTCAGTAAAGCTCCATCAAGATAGGAGCCAGAAGGACTCTTTGCAATAATGTAGAGACTGAGGACAGTCAAAGTTTTGCCTCACTTGAGACAGCCTTCTCATGAATATCACCAAAATGAGACACATGAACAAAGGAACAAAGGGGACGAGCAGCTGCCAAGTGAGCAGTTACCATCTAAGGCCAGAGCTGGTTGTGAGCACTTTGCTCTGCCATGGCCATCAGGCAAAGAGAGGGCAGCCTGCGTTGCCTCATGCACAGGTCTTCAGTGTAAAGGATCTGTGTTTTCTGCATGATTTCCACACTGATTTCTGGTGCCTGTTAAGCATCTGTCCTGCTCTTCACTTCTGATAATTCATCAGTAGCACGAGGTTGGAAACTGAAAAGAAAATGATGTTCATTTCCTGAAATGTTGAAGCATCATCATTTTGCAAGCCAAAATTCAAAGAAAATATCAGTTCAGTTTACTCAAAATATTTTGTTTTGACAGCTTTGAAACATTGACTATGAAGTTAGGGCACTTCTTCCTTTACTATAATTAGCATAAACAAATGCTTTAATAAAATCAGATATATCTGTTATAAAAACTACACTGCAAAAGCTGGAAAAAAATGTATTTGCTCACACTCTTTGTATAAGAGGTGTTAAAATCAATAAGTCAAATCAATCATTATGAGTTTCAGACTTGACAATAAGCCTGTTTAATGAAAAAAAAACCCAAACCAATCAAGTATTTTGCCAGAAAATTTCTAATAAGATTTAGTGGTAATGGAAACTTGTGATGTCTTACAGGTAGCTGAAATAATTTCCATAATCATTGTAATTTTACAGAATTTTAAATTGTTACAAATCCTAAATTAAAGATACAATAACTGCAATTATAGTCTATATTATATTATATTATATTATATTATATTATATTATATTTATTATTTATTATGTAATATAATCTATAGTTATATTAACTGCTATGTGATATCATAAAAATGTTTTCCCATGTAGATTCAGTAAAAATGACTCGGTTCCAGTGAGGTACTAGATAGATAATTGTCCGTTAAAATCCTCTGATTTAATAAATGTAAATAACAAACCTAACTGTATGAGTTACATCCATCAATCTCACCACAAATCCACACAAGGTGATCTGTTCCCTCCATACACAGATATCAAGGGAGACTTAGCATTCAGGGGCACAAACAGTGAAAGGCATTGTAATCTGAAGTAGTACTCAAAGAGGACGCTTTTCTTTTTCCTAACATTTTAAAAACATGTCTCTCAGATTCAGCTTGCAGATAATGTTATAGAATTAGTGAAGGATAATTTAGTTTATTTCTCTTGGTAGCACACTAGAGACAAACTATAGGATGTGTTTGTTATGCAGTTGGTAGGGTGACACCATTTGACACAATGCTTCTCTATGCAGAAAATGAGACAGTACCTTCAGGGCATCTTACTCATAATCTTTTATCTTCCAAATGATTCATATCAACATGAAACCTTCAGTGCTGTTTCACCTACCAGTGCAGAAAATGATGTAATTTCACCCGGGAAGAGTAGCCCCAGATTGATCAGGTTTCAGCTAATATTTCACAATCCCATGGAGAATTTCTGAAATCTTCAGGGAAACCTATGCTACACGGGAAAATATAAAAGTAAAAAAATAAATAATGTTTGAGAGAAGTTGAAATTTCATACCCTGACAATCCACCCTTACACAAACATTTAGCCAGTCTTTAATCTTGTAAGCAGTCACATGAACCTCTTCCAAGTGTCAGCACGAATGGCATCAGGCAATTAAGTGTCATCCAATGCCTGACATGCTTAAAGTGTTTGTTGTTGTCATTGTCGTAGAATAAACTTCATTCAACACGGAGTTCCTCAAGTACAAAGAATGTGTCTTTATAAGCAAATGAGAATTTTTTTTGTTTTCTGGATACAATCTCACATATACTTCAGAGATATTACTTTCTCCAGTCATAAGACTTTTTGCGCTGTACTCTGTAAACTTCTCAATGACTCTGATTTAAATTATGCTGTTGTTCATACTGTAACTGAATGCCCAACAATGCAAACATTACCAAGAAATATAAAGCTGAAAATCTATTGATGGGCCACTGCTTTTGCAGGTTCTAGATGGAATGCAGGGCACTGAGTTAAAGCTGAGACCTAAAAGACACAAACAATAAAGGCAATTTGGCATTTGATGTGCACCACAGCTTCCATTAAAGTGCTTGAGCTGCCTACACAGAGCATGGGTCTTTAGATGTCACTTAATGTGGAGGATCAGCAGAAGTCCAACTAGCTTTCTGATTAGAGATTTGGCTCCCAAGAAAAGCTGTGTAGGTGTTGGAGGACAAACCCAGAGGCAGGTACTCCCACCACAAAGCTTCAGGTGCCTGAGGCATCACTACCACGAGGGCTGAAACACCATCCTACTGCTGACAGGGGTGCTCTGGAACCAGAACTGGTCAACCTGCATCAGCATGAATCCCTACGCTGACTGATTAACTTTGATTAAATTACATTGATTACCGCATTAAATACTATATCACAGTAATTTTGTATTAAAAATAGAATGAGCAGCTAGTGACTGAAGAATGCCAGCCCTTAACATATGTTAAGGAATGCTTTAGAGCAAGAGTAGGAGGAACAATGAAAGATATTTGATGTCCCTCCAGTAAGATATCGTCGCTGTGTGCTTTGCAATGCTTCTGCATTCACGATCTCCTCAGACTTGCTGTCTCCACCCACTCTCTCCAGATAGTGATGCAGCGTGCTGTGTGGATGTTGCAGATAGTGTCAGTGCTAGCTCAGGGCTTTCTTTACTCTCTCTCCTGAGTCACTTCACTGTGCCTAGTCTGTCCTTTCCCTTCCAACAGTGCACATTGTCTTCTTTGAAGGGTTGTAACTTCCAGGATGAAAGAAGATCATGTTCACTGCTTACTATTTGATAGAAAAACATGACCTCATCTTTTCATTGAACTCTCTAAACATCTTACATCAGGGTATTCTTAAATATTTCTTTTATACATACATATATATATATATAAAAAACACGGAATAGCATCTGTTGGAACAATAGAGCCAAACATAAGAATGGCCTAAAGAATGGGATTTTTCTGTTAAAATCTTCTCAAAGGAAGGACTTGATCCCCATTTTCCTATCTGAATGTGCTAAATACTAACAAATAAAGAAATGTTTTCCTCCCCTTTCAGTGTGCAGCTCTTGGTGTAAGGAAAGCACATTGACACAATGAAGATTGCTAGGCAAGATCAGAGGAGGAACGGGACTTAAGAAAAAAGGAGCCTAGGTGTTTGCTATTGCCTAGAAGAGGATAATTCTACAGATAGACAAGCAAGTACTCAGTAACTACACTGGTGGAAGTTTAGGTCAGATCCAAGAAAGATACTTTATTATCTGAGTTTTACAAAGTAAGTGGGAGTTAGTCCTTAAGCTTCTGTCTGCCTCTTCAATCACCTGAAAATCTTGAAGCCACATATATGAAAATGTTCGGTAAAACTAAGATTTTGGGCTTACTTGCCTAAAAGGAGAGATTGTTAGCCAAGGAAACTTTTGGTGAAGTGTAGCCTTGAATTACTTCATCTGGGTTACCTAAATTTTCATACCCAGACTTGTGTCTTGCTTTTCTTCAAGGAAAGGAATTTTTTTTAATCTCTACTATGTTTTGCTCAATTGAAAAGCTGTAACTTAACACATAGGGAAGTTAAATGTTACGTTCATTGAGAAATTACTTATGAAAGAATGCAATTATTTTCTTGGCTGCTTGTTTTGATTTTTTATTTTTTTTTTTACCCTGGCATTAACATAGGCCTTCCAGGAATTTGGAGCTTTAGAGAATATAATTTCTTGTTTATGAGACAATTCATTCAGCATTTCAGTTCACTGGGAAATCTTCACTTTAAGTTTGCTGTGCCTACCGTTAATCTCAAACATATAATGCTTCAGAGAAGGTAGTTAATCAGCTTACACGAAGGCTACCTGGCTGCATGTACAGTCTGGTGCTTCTATGACAGCCTGACAAGCTTGCTTACCTATTGAATACCCAGGATTGTGGCTCATTTCTTAGCAAGGCAGAAAGTCTTCCCTTCACCTTGTGAATATCAGTTTTGTCTAAAAGAGATTATTAAAACAGATGAAAGACGTTGGTCTTCAAACCTATTCTTTTTTAAGCAACCCTCTCTGAAACAACCTTCACCATGTGCCTGGTGATAAAGTATAATCTCTTTTCAAGTATTTTATGTATTCGCTTGATGCATTTTAAGCACTCACACTATTCAAGTGCACTACCCTCTATGAGGAACTGTAGTGTCAGCTGGATTCTGCATATACTTCTCTATAGTGTATTCATGATGATGCAAATGCATACCTCCTCGTTTTTGTCACGCAAAGCTTCCAAATTCCGACTCACAAACAGACATAGTTTCTTCAAGAAGACCAGCAATGGAAAGGCTGTGAGAAACCAGGGAGGTGATTGTCCCTCTGTACTCATACCGGTGAGGCCACATCTGAACTACTGTGTTCAGTTTTGGGCACCTCAATACAACAAAGACATTGAGATGCTGGAGCGGGTCCAGAGAAGAACAACTAAGCTGGTGGAGGGTCTGGAGAACAAGTCCTGTGAGGAGAGGCTGAGGGAGCTGGGGCTGTTTAGTCTGAAGAAAAGGATGCTGAGACCTTCTCACTCTCTACAACAGCCTGGAAGGACATTGTAGAGAGGCAGGCGCTGGTCTCTTCTCACAAGTAACTAGTGACAGAACAGGAGGGAATGGCCTCAAGATGCACCAGGGGAAGTTTAAACAGGACAGTAGGAAAAATATTTTTACTGAGAGAATGGTTAGGCATTGGAACGGGCTGCCCAGGGAGGGGGTTGAGTCACCATCCCTGGAGGTGTTAAAAAGCCATTGAGATGTGGTGCTTGGGGATATGGCTTAGTGGTGGGCTTGGCAGAGTTATGATTGGACTTGATGAGCTTAAAAGTCTTTTCCAACCTTAATGAGTCTATGATTCTATGTAATAACCAAAGTATGTAGGACCTGTGACATTCCTGAAAAGGAGGAAAGCTTCAGTGGTGACAACACATAATATATGAAACCATACATGGCTGTTTCATCAGCAACTAAAAAGAGAAGTCATTTCACCTTTCCTTAACCCTCCCTGCAATACTTTCAGATCTTTCCCACATAACTACTTACTACCTTCACTCCTCCTGCATCGTTAATGTATTTGGCTGGGTGAGGGATATTAAAAGCTTTTAGATAGATATAAAATACCTTTTCTATTTAACAAGAAGTTTTTATTTCCATCTTCTTTGTCAAAGATAGGTCCAGATTTCTCACTGAAGCCAATTAAAATTTCAAGCCTGGGAAGGATAGCTTGGTAGAGAGACATTCAGAAACGTAGCTGGATCTGAACTAGCCTAGGGATTTTTTATGCACAATTGCTCAGTGGTTTGACGTCACTTCTTCTAAGAGAAGGAGAATAAGATTCATCATACAAAAGGAAAACTCTGAAGGCAAATTTTGCCCAGAAAGACATGGGAGAATGTAGCTTTCCTGTTGATCAATCCACGCCAGAGGATTAAAATTATTCCTCTAATTCAGACTATGTTGAGCTTCATGGGCTTAAATATAGTGACAGTGGAAGATTTAAGAAGCATTAGTAACAGTGGTGCTCTGCATAAAGATATTCTGTTTAAAATGCTCATTTATTGAAAGCATTAATTCCTCTTTTTTTATCCTGAATATACATAACAAGTCGGAAAGTAAAACTTCCTTAAGTTGCTACGACATTTTTTGCCAAAGCAGATTAAGTTCTGACTTTGCAGTGTTTGTTCTGATAAAGAGGAAAGGGAATTTTTATCACCAGTTCTGACAGATGAGATGATGCCTTGACTACCTTTAGATATCCACGGTGCAAACATTTACATGTAGAGTAGTCACTGTCAAAACCTTTACAGCTAATGGGAAGACACAAGCACATATAGGGTTTGGCTGAGGTGTTTTATTTGTTTCTTTTCAGATGACATGAGCTGAGCCCTGGAATTGCTTATTTATCTGCGATGAGTAGACGAATCTTAAAAAAAAATTCAACTATAAATAATTTTGCCCTAGATGTAACAATTTTGTCAATCATTGGTACTTTGATAAAGAAATATTAGATTATAATGAAATTCTAAAGTGTTTTTCATCTGTTGGGTTTTTTTCAGCCATTTCAGTGTTTTTTTTTTTTTACACTCAAACTGATTCCTGTGGATTTAGTTTCTGGTGTTTCCTCCAGTATCCTTCCTAAACAGTTTATTTACATTAAGAACAAAAGAAAGAAAGCTTAAGCTCTACTTGGGCTTAGCCAAATAATCTATTCACCTCCTCACCCCCAGTTACTCTCTGGACCTCTCTGTGGTCTCCTGCCAAAAGGAATCACATTTTGATTTCAGGATGCTTCAATGCAGCAATCTTTTGTATAGCATCTGTTTTCATCAGCTCGTTTAGCTTTTCTGCCTTGAGCACTTGGGAAGTGTCTGGTGAATTAACTGCCCAGTGGTACAGTTTCATGATCCCTCATCGATGTGGATCTTATTGGTGATTTCACTGAGCTCGCAAATTTAGAGTGGCTTAAATCTCTGGAGAGCTATTGCTACAACTCTAATAAGAAGGTGTTGATAGACCTTTGGCAGTGCTATTGCAAGACTGGCTCAAGGTTATTCTCATTTTTTTTTTCCACTATACTCACAGTATGTTATTTGTGTTGCTGTGTTCTTGCTGTTGTACAATTAACTGCAATCATTTTTTATAATCTGAATCAAAAAGCCTAATCCTCTTCTGCATTTACCCTCATTTTATACTTTCAAGTAATCTTCTTTTCTGAGAACATGATGCATCTTGCTTACGTTCATAAGATGCTCTATAACTGCTCTTCTAAGAAGGAAATATACTTCCGTTCCTCATAAATGCAGTCTTATCTTGATTTTATTACCGTAAATTAATTATGAGAGAATGATGAGTCATCATGACATTGTGGCTATTGAAAATTACATTTATTCAAATTAATCTTACATGAGGTTAAGATTCTCTTATGCCACAATTTTTCTATGTCCCTTGACATTTCAGCACTCCTTCCCACATTATTCCTTGCAGGTTAAAATGTATTTCTTCTTGTCATGCTTTAAGAAGGACTGCACACATGAAATACAAATCATATGTATGCAAGCAGAGATCATTAATCCTACGAGTGCAGTAAATTATTTCTTTACATGACTAATTGAAAAGAAACTCCAACAGTTCGATATCTGTGGATTACTTTTTTTTTTTCCTCTCTCTAGAGCCAACCAACAAATCAGCTACATTCTGTTTTGCTGTATATGTTACTGTCTGCCCACTTCTAACCATCAGTCAGACTCTCGTGTTTTTTGTAACTACGTCTTTGATTAACCAAAGACATTCCCTCTGTGTTTATCTGGAATTTGTAGAATGTAGCAGGTCATGTAGGTGTCTCCTTATTAGATATATATGAAAAGAAATAATCAAAAATACAGCTATTCAACTAAGAACTCACAAGTTTTATCACAAAAGTGACTTTTTTTTTTTTTTTTTTTTTAAAGCTTCTGTACAACAACCTTATAGACTTATACACAAAAATAAACATCATTATACACTTTAAGGGACTATGACTGTAACGAGAGGAGCTGATGGGGTGGGGGAGAGAGCTGTAGACTTTGCAAGCAGCAGTTTTCTTGGAAACATATGATACTACAGAAGGCAGATGCTTTTGTTTGAAAAGCAGCATGCCATGCAGATGAACACTGGGCTTTACCAAGTGTAGTATCTGAAAGGAAAGAGCTGTCAAAAATAATAATCCAACCTCAAAGCCAGCTCTGTAATTTTAAAAATATTTCCGTGTTGCCACTGTATGGTGGCATTAGAAGAGCACAGAATTTGAATTCACTTGAGGTGTTCACATCCCCACAAAGTAAGGATTATTTCCCATCACACTAGTAGGCTCCCAGAATGCCAGGTTATTTGCACTGCATGAACAGATTGCATAATTATATGTTGACTTTCTTGAAAGGAGAGTTGGCAATGCGTTGTGATTAGGTTTTCCAGAGTTGGCAAATGCATAGGTGAGGAGACAGACTCTCGAGGACCATACCGATGAAATTTTTAATAATGAGCAGAAGCTCTTGGGACTCTTTTTTTTTTTAAACATAGTGATGAAACACCTCAAATGTGAGATATACGTTTGGTTGATTTGGCACATGATGATGAATGAATGTGAGTGTGGGTCAGGAGTACTATGTTGCTGAACAAAGATGAAAAGTAGCCTACTAACAGTGTTCATGTTACCTCACTGGAAAAGTTATATTTTATACAAATCTTTCAGTTTTCTAATCAGATAAATGTACTTAAAGTATTGACAAATAAAAATTACCTTTTTTTTTTTTTTTAAAAGTAAACTCTTTTTAACTCCTTCAACAAACACTGCAAACCTTTTCAATTCCTGTGCCACCTACTCTACAGAGTGGTATTAAACAGCATCTCTGTTGTGATCCACATCTCATTTCTTCTGTGGTGAAATTTCTAAAGATCTGCCCATGCACACTTTGCTGGATTCTCCACAGCAAAATTCAGATCAAGACTTATCTGGAGTAGCCTTGGAGCAGATCTTAACAGTACTTTTCTACTGCTATGAGAAGAAATAGTGAATGTTGAAGGAAATGATGAGTGAAAGAGCTGAATTGTACAGGTTGGTTTCCATCTTCCTCCTTAGATGACCAAACCCTGAAAACTATAAATAAATCCAGTCATCAGGAGAAGACTTTCTTCCAGCACTTCCCTGGTTAATGATCAACCTGGTTTGATGAGGATGGCCAATTTAAGTGTGAAGGAAAATGATTTGTGGTACATGGTGGCATATGAAGGTCACTGTTATCACTGTTCTATAGCCTGGGCAGCTCACTGAGATTTACATATTACATACAAACTCCATAGTGTATTCTGGGAATCACAAGTCTTCAGTGCATGAGAAAATAATATCACCTAGTTGTGAGACTCCAGAAAATAGAATAGAGATACAGGGCACCAGATCTATCACTGCACAAGGCACGAAGGGAATTCCAGAAGTGTTATTTATAGTCAAATGGAACTGAAATTGAAGTCCTAAATCAGGTTGTGGGTTTTTTCATTGTTTATTAATACAAACTGTGGGAAGTATTCTTATAACTCTAGAGAAGTTTTGAACCATCAGAATTTCCAGTAAGACAAGTTAAATATATCACAATACAGTTCACACTAGGAAAAAAAAAACCATATTGTTTCAGGTTAGGTGGTTCTCCCTCATTTCTATCATAATGTGGTGTCTTTCCTTCTGTTCATTTAATGCAAAGCAGTAAACTAAAACTGTGTTTAAAAGTGGTATCAGAAAAAAAAAAAAATCTGGGTTTAGATGTTCAGTATTCTGAGTGTAAATATAGATTAAGGGGAAAATCATGTTTGAAGTGCAAGATGAAAAAACCCAAACCCTTTGTATTTCCATCAAATTAGTCTTCTACTATTCTTACTGTTTAATGTGCAGAGGACAGGTATTCTGTACATTAATGACTGTAGAATCTTAAAATTCTACCAGTGTTTCCACAGATGGGCTCAAAAAACTTTGAATTCTTTGAACTGTTTTCACTTCTGATTGGAGATCAGGCATTGCAAGGTGTATATGAAAGTAATTGATTGGGAAGGGAAATAAGAGGTTAAAATTGCAATTTTCTCCAAAGGAAACCTCCCATGTTTTGAATTTTTAGTAGCTGTCTGTGTATTATTAACAACCCTACTTAGATTTGACAGGCAAGTAATAATGTGGTTATTCATCTCAAAGACAGTGGACCAGAATACATTTCTGGCTCTATAAATGCATTTTAAAAGCTGAAAGACAAATTTCATTACAATAAAGAATGGGGATTTGGTAAATGTAATCTTTGGGGTTTTATTGGCAGATAAATCTTTCCTTTTCTACAACTGCTGTTAAGGCTTTAGAAAGTTTAATAAATAGAGTAAGTGTTCCCCTATTTATTAGTAACAGTAATATTTGAAAGCCAAGAGTGTGGCAACCAATTTCAGAATACTTTGTGCCAATCCATCCTATGTGTAATGCCACTGAAACCAACCCAGTTACACAGATCTGGATCTGGTTCAACAAGGATACCTTACCTCTCCTGGAAAAGTATTGTCCAGTCAAAGATCAGACAAATGATGAAAGCCTGTTCCCAGTAAAAACAACTGGAATTTGTCTGTAGGTTTACAGAGGTGCCCAGCTATGCTCCACTGTGAGTTGTCACATCATACACACATGCAGCTGTATCGACTGTAGTGGTTTCCTCTCACAGAGTATTTTGTAGAAAGTATTTTCCTTATGTCAGGTTGACCCTTAGCTTTCAATAGAAAATTAAGATTTTAGGTCATAAAAATTAAATTAAATTAAAAAATATAAAAGGTATCTGAGTACATTTGGCTGCATTTCAAAAAGTAACTGTCGCTCTTGTTATCTGCACAAATGGCAACTAGAAACTAGGAATTAGTAGTTAGAAACTGCCAAAAATAGTACTGCAGCATTTAAGCATTTCATTGCTTAAAGGTAAAAATGTAAAGGTGAAATGTAAAACCCTTTTCTCAAGCATTATGTTCTCAAAAGTATTTTTTCTTTGTGATGCTGAACTGATATCTATTTGTTTTTCAACATTTAGTTTGCCTCTAATTCTTCTCATTACTTTTCATTCAGAATATAGACTTTCAGTTATGACTAAAATATCTGTTTAAAAAAAAATAAATTCCTATCATCCTGTTTCCTTCGAAGTACTACATTCTAGAAATCATTCAATGTATGAGTTAGGATTACAACATCTGAAATAATAGTAATTTCACCTGACACGGTGGAAACTCTCCAGACATAAAGCAAGTGCGGAATCTTCATGTAGCATATTAAATAAAGGTAATTCCTTCGGACAGGAATTTAATAATGATGTAAATGACAAGTTGTGATCTAGTGAATGCTATCTCCTATATGGTTCACAGCCAAAGAATATTTCTTTCTTTCTTTTTTTTTTTTTTTCCATCTGTCATTTTAAACACGGTATTCTTAAATTATACAGAGTAAAACAAAATGCTGGGAACTTATTCTTCAGTCTCCCCAGAGAGTGCTAAATTTTGGTTCATTGTCATAGCCTGCGTGTTATCCCTTCAGCTGAGAAACTGTGTGATGAAGGCTTATCTTGTTTTTGTGAAGTTCTGCCAGATTAAGCACATAGTTCGGTCTAGAAGGAAGTGAAGTGGAAGTTGCTCTCTGGTTATAACAGGAATTATGTGAAGTCCTAAAAGAGGTGAATGGCTTCTAATTGTTTGGCCTTTTATATTAGAAAACATTAGTACCATAATACGTTTGTTGCCAAAACAGATTGCTTCACTTTCCACATTGTTCAAGTGGGTACAGGCTCTTCAATAAGGAGGAGAGAATAAATGGATATATGGGAGCATGAATGCTAAATGGAAAGAGAAGCAAGAACAAAGTGTTTTCAGGCACCTGACTGTCAGGTGGGTACCAGACACAGTCAGAGCTACGGTCCAGCAGAGGGTTATTAAAGAGCCTCTTTTGTTTGTGTCCACCCCAAGCAGTGAGGCCATCTGGAAATGTGACGTAGCTGAAGATGGGAGCTTTAGGCTTTCCGGATTGACTTCTCTAATTCCTACGCTTGCTTCCTTTGTCTGACATTTCAAAGCCATTCTCCACCCAGAAAAAAAATAGCTGCGTCCCAGAAGTTCCGAGAAAGACTTCACATAATTTTCAGAGAGCTGTTTGACCTTGCCTTCTTAAGAACATTTCTGTAAACCATCTGAATTTTACCCTTTTTAAAAATTCAGTACCAAACTGTAAACACAAAGACAATACCTTAATTAACTTGTTGCTTCAGATTTTCTCTGGGTTGTGCAGTGATGAAAGATTTTGTCATGTGGTAACTGTTCTTCTGGCAGATTTGTTGGACTCAGTCCAGTTTAGAGTGGTCAAATATATGCATGAACCAACAGTAATGCTGCACTTGAGAATGTCAACACGGAGGCTAGAGACTTAAGTAAATTAACTCTGTTTTCATTTTTAGGTCTTCCTTGTAAATTAAGGCTTGAACATTTTGATAATGCTTCTCTGGGAAATTTCCTTTGGTACTGCCTCTATTACACTGGAATAACTTGAGTGACAGGGTTGGTTTATAAATCACATTAATTTCCTGAGGTGTGACAAATACATCTTATTTCCAAGCACATCTCAGACCAGAAATACAGCTATAAACAGCAAGAAGCTGCCAGAAACAGCATCTCCTCATATTTCCTCTCCTCGCTGCAATTGCTCTCATCCCTCCTCTGAGCAGCTGTCGGTTCATAAGCTCCCCAACTAGCCAAGGCATAAAACCACATACAGCTTTTCTGCCTTTGTCTCATGAGAAGTGATGTTGGGGAACCCCCCCAATAAAAAAAAAATAAAAAAAATAAGAAACTACAAATATTAATCATTTTGAAAGGAAAACACAAGAGAAGACAGTCTTCTGTGCTCTTTGGTTACCCCTTCATCCTACACATTATAAATCCTTGACAAACATGTGACCATGTTCACTTCTCTCAGTCTTACAGTTAACTGGAGAATTGCGAATCAAAACCCACCCATCTTTCACAAGCACTCAACCCTCACAGAAACTAAATACGTATGACACAATCTCCCCTGAATTCCTAAAATCAGCTAATCTATAAGTAATACAGACAGAAGGCACAAAACACGGTTTATACCCTTTTATCCCCCTGCTATCAAGTCAATTCATGTCTGTTATCTAACCTAAATCGTTGGCAGCAAAGTTAGACTGAGCTTTCTCTCAGTGATTAGATGTCACTGCTGGCTCTGTCTCTAGTAGCATATGCTACTAGAATATATCTGCCCAATAAATGGGAAGAGGTATGATATCAGCTATCATTTCCTTGAACATCAAACCGATGGAGCTCTCTATTCATGAGGTCAGAATTGCAAAGTGAAATATAAAAAGGATGCAAAGATTTCCAATATCCACCTAGCCCCTCTTCTTCTTTAGAAGCTGACTGGCATCAGGTTGCTTAGAACAAGGTATAATAAACCCCATGAGGGTAATAACAATAATGTCTGTCTGTAAGTATTTACATCCTAAAATATAGTGATTTATATTATCCTGCATAGATTTCTTTTATTTTTACATACATGTATATATGCTAAAAGTGAGAGTTCTTTTTATATTCTCAAATTTTTGGATAACAAGGACAACTTGCAATTATTAGATTTACAAGCTAGTTGGGTGTTACGTTCAGAATTACTTCTGCTGAACAGTGCACATTATGCTGCTGCAAATTTTTATTGATTATTCCCCCTCCTTGTATTATGGGACAAATTATAGCAGAACATCTGCTTCACTGTCTATAGTTCACTCATTTCTTCCTATAAGTTTTTTATCCATTACTTACCCTTACTAAATTTGAACTAGAGCCATTCCCAGGCTGAAAATCTACAATAATTTTATTTGGTGTCTTCTTAACACTTTTGTATTTGTTTCTACCACACTGCATTACGTAACACATTTCTGAGCACTGCTGCACATGCAAACATTTTCATAGGCTGTCCTAGGATTTTCTCTCAAGTGCTTACAATTAATTTCCGACTCAAATGTAGATGGAGAGTTCAAATTATTTCTCCTACTTGTAGCATAAAATATCTTATTTACCAATGTAGCAAAGCCCAAAGCAGCAGTCATTAAAGCCTTTAGAAGGATTTGCTGGTTCACCCATCTGCTTTTTGAAAAGGGCTGTGCTTCTCTCGATCTCATTTACCACTATACATACCAAAGAATGTATAACTCCAGTTTTATCCAGATAAAAATAACAAGCTAAGTTCTAGACATAACACAGCCTTTAGATCGTTCATATGAACCAAAACTGAGATTCTGGCACCTTAAATAGACTTGCAGTCAAGTCTTTCAAGGCTCTCTCTGCAGAAGAAATGGCACCTTTTGGAGTCTGGTGGCTGATTTTGAAGCATTATAGCTAATTGTTGGTGCCAGGCAAGTTCTTGATAAAAGCCCAACTCACAACAGGTACCAATTAATCTTTATCACTGTCCTAGAAGATCCAAAGAGGAAGGCAATTCAGATATCAGAGAGGCTAAATAGCCCTCTGTTGATGCATGTCTGTTTTCATCTACGTTTTGGGAGCCCAGGATATACAAGGACCTCATTTAATCACTGCAGTTGAATGTATAAAGTTTGGTAGCATGAACCTACACCATTATTTTCCTTTGTGCAGGGTCATTACAGCAACACATTGCAGTCAAGACCAAAGGAAACAGTTGGAGGGTGATACTAAAATGATTTATCTGGTGTCTGTAGGTGTTTCTCACAGAATAAGGGAAAGGCTGTTGTGTATCTACACACAAAGTAAAAACAAAGCAAAACAAAAACTAAAACCAAAATTAAACAAACAAAACAAAAGGGAAAGGGAAAGGGAAAGGGAAAAGAGAAGAGGAGAAGAGAAGAGAAGAGAAGAGAAGAGAAGAGAAGAGAAGAGAAGAGAAGAGAAGAGAAGAGAAGAGAAGAGAAAAAAAAAGAAAAAAGAAACACTTGTCTAAACTTAATTTCAGAATTTAAATCACATTGATACTTATGTAAGTAGTCTTGTCAAAGCACCTAAAGATTCTGTGTCTGAATCTTAGTGGTATTCATTTTAAAAGCCTTCATCTGAGAAACTCAGCACTGGGCTTAGTTCAGCAGATGACTTTATAACATGTATCTCATGTTTCAAGAACAACCAAGGGAAGAAAATTCCCTTCCCTTTCTGTATAGTCATTTATTCATTAGACATTTCCTCTAGTCACAGGGAATTCAGGATCATTTATTTCCAAGAGAACACGGTAATCATAAGGCTACAGATTTTTCTCTAGTGCACCTTTTATTTGAGCACTAAAAATTCCTGAACTGCTTCACAAAACCAACATAAACAGATTTTATCGACTGAAATACTGTTTACAGATATTTTCAACTCCTGCCTTTTAGGGACTGATGCAAAGCTTTTTGAAATGCACTCATATCCTTCCATTGATTTAGATGACCTTTTGACCATCTCCTTGGGGTAGCATGAGGGGAGAATTAATCTCTGATCAAACCAAATTAAATCCTGAGGGGTCCTAAAGCTAGAAATATACTGCTGTCTCAAATAGGAACTCATTCATCTGAATTCAGTTGAGAATCCAGCATAAAATCTGAGTTAGTGAACCACGGCTGAGTCCTGCAATGGGTGCTAGTACAGAAGCTTTTGTCACTAATTTGGTTTACTTTCTTTTCCCTTCTCTGGTTTTGAAATATTCAAGAAGTCACAAATTATAATATTTGCTTTCAAAAAGGAATATTTTTAACTGTTTATCAGCTTATGGTTACTTTAGTTGATCTTGCTTGTGTGAGAGATAAGAAAGGATAAAATTGTTCAGAATCACTCTGCAAATAATACATCAGAACCCTACCCACTCATCTGAGAACTGTAAATCTTTTAATCTGATTCTTCTCTCATTCGTATTAAACTCATACTCATAAGGTGTCAATTCCTTCATTAAACTCACGCTCAGACTTGCCATGAGCAAATAATACCTTCCTGTTCTCCTGTCCTTTGCCACCTTTGCTCTGCTTCCAGAATCAGCAATAGAAAAAAAAAAAAAAAAAAAGGGCAAAAAGATTAAATCGCCAGGAAAAACAAAGTGTTAGCAGTAGAAACATGACCAAACATATACAAAGACTTGCCAACACTGAGGACAAGGAATAACCTTAGATTCTGCCAGACTGCTACGCTACTTGGCCACTATGTATGTCAACACACAAAGCACATTCTGTGATATAAACACACACACACACGTATGCATGCACGTATCCCAACATGGGTTATGCCACTGTATGAATTTACTGGTTCCAGAGGATAAAATTTCATGTTTATTCTCTTGTAATATTTGATCGTGATACTTCTTTTTAAATACATCCTAAGCTGGAAAAAGGGATTTTCTGGATGTATCACAATTAAGACTTAGAGATATGAAGGTTTGGGTCCTCAAAAACACTTCTCAGCCCACAATTCTAACTGTTTATACTGTTCAGAGTGAATACACGTAGAAGTGTTGATGTCTTGACAGCGCTGAGCTGACAGGTTTCTCTCTGTCCAGCAATCTTTAGCATGATGGTGTGTACATATACTTCCTCCACAGGCCTCAATTCAGCATTAAGTCTATGGAACAGAAGCAAAACAGGTTGGTTGTGCCATATGGATAGGTTGTTCTTTTCTTTTCCTACTTGTGTAACAGATGAGTAATCTATGGGAGATCCCAGTTAAGTCTCATTTGCAAACGAGACTTACGTTGTCCTCATTCACAAAAAAACCAGCAGTGTCACATTTCCTGTAAGACTTCTGTAAGTAGTGGACTATATAGGCAATCTCTCCTGTCTGTCTTCCCTTTTTAGCCTAGTTCATAATTAAAAAGCAATGAAGCTGACAGGAAGGAAACCTCAACTAGAAATGGCTAGAAAGTTTCCATAACACAAAGATTCAAACCTAGACAGGTAGGAAGGCCTTCAAAACCAGCCTGAATTTGAGTAGAACATGAGGTTCTTCTTGCTTGTGTTGTGAAATGCAACCTTGGGATGTCTGCTGTGTGTGTTTTTTTGTACATATATCTGAACCACTTCACTTGTGTGGAACTACCCACATAAAATTTAATTTCAATCTAGATGTTATTTATCCATTTTATTGTAAGAGTGAGCATAAAACAGTCAGCCAGTTCCTCCTTTGGGCTTATAGGTTTGTCATAATTTCATTATAATTTAGCTGTGCAGCCCTTAGATCAAAGTTGGCTTACAGGTGAATGCTGCAAATTATGACCAGGATGAAATCAGTCTACCTGCAAAAGATCATGAAGATAGAGCTTATGGATGGTTAATTCCTAGAAGTATTTCACCTCCATAGAGAGTGATCCCAAGACCTATTATTATTTCTTGAATGTCACTCTTACACGATAAAAGAAAGCTATTCTTGTGTTGTATCTTCAGTGTTGGCTCCTGGATAAAAGGGTTGCTAACTTGTGACATTTACAGCCAAACAGACGTGTCATATTCCTGTGATTCCTGAGATACAGCAGTAGCTGTATGTTGTCCTGAGTAAAATGCTAGATGGGCATTTGGGACCCTTGGCTTCATGAGAAACCTTCCCTGAACCCTCAGACAAACTAATTCCTACATTTATATCAGGTTTTTCTTTATAAAATGAAGAAAAGCATATTTACTTGGTTTACAGGAATGCTTTTAACCTGTATTTACAGACTGTAAGGCTTTCAAAGAGTCCTGAGGGCATGCTGATTACCATAGGTAAAAAGCAGGAGTTCATCCCTGTACCAGGAGCAAATACTTCCAGCAGAAAAAGATTTGGAACAGCAGATGAACTTTTCTGTGAGCACTGCCAAGTTTATATTTTTATTAATGTCTTTTATGTCAGCTGACAGGATAATTCATCATAATTAAAAAAGATAACCTAGGTTAGTGAGCAATGCAGTTGTAAAATTAATTTCTAGATGGACTTTCTACATATACAGCAGGGTTTTCATTGCTTGTGAGAGAAAATGCCCCCACTGAACACCAACAATGATAATGAGACATTTATCTTTTCTCTGGCTAAAAAAGAAATTTGGCCAAACAAAGCACAGGTCAGATTCTCAGCTGTATAATTTCGAGAATGCCAACAGTAATTGACTGTTGTGACTGGTCACATCAATGTGTGGACTTCATGGAAGCATGTGTGTTTCTGTAGAAATTTAGCAAATATTTGTGATGTTGGTCAATAGGTATAAGGAATTTATTACCAGAATAAGGTTTAGAGAACACAAATGACTCTATGTGCGTAGGATTTGCCTGCTACTGGCTTTTCATCTAAGGCATAATGTTATTAAAGCAACCCCTTGACACTGAGCATTTTCAGAGCTCCAGAACTGGGACTGCAGCCCTTACAGATGTTATACTCATGCCAGGTTCTCTTTACAGTTAATGCAGAGGAACATGTATTTTTAAGGTGTAATTCATCTGGCTTGTTTAAAACAGCCACTTTAAGATGTGATGAATCATATGTTAGCCACCATTGACAGTAGTAATGAAAATTTCTTAACTTTAAAAGATGTCCGTGGTGACTGACTTAGACAAATTGAGCCCAAGAAGCTTAATATGGTGGAATCATTATGGTTTCCATTACTAATTTTGCACAGGCTTGCTGCATACATATAGGTAATAATAATTTTTGAGAATTAAGACCTCTAAAATGAATTCTCTTTCCAGGTTCCTGGGAACCTTGACTTCTCAGTGAAGGATAGACAGGTCTGTGGGTATCAGAGTGACTTTTTTAAAGCAGGTGTCTTTTGGTAATATTGGTTTTAATTTCGATGGGTGTCAGCTGTTCCATATGTATAATGCGAATTAAATTAATCTTATTATGACCTGGTTTGCCTTCATTAATTCAGATTTATAAAGTGCTTGATAAATTCAAAAGAATACAGATGCCAAACCTTATTAGCTAGGATGTTCCCCTTTGTTACTGTCACCTATTTATAGACGTTTTCAACTCAGTTTGAATTTCGACCCCTGTTCATTTCTCATTTTTAAACAAATAGGATATTTAACTGCCCATCACGGTGCCTTGATCCCTGTGAATTTTCATGTCCGTGCACTTGTGAGTCAGAGCATATCCCACAACTCCCTTTCCCACTCTGTATTGGACGTGCCTTCCACACGCTATTAAAGATTCAGCATCACAAGCTATCATTATATTAATTTTAAGACACTTTTTTTATCAACAGATGAACAATCACAATGATTAAAAATGCTTCTCCTCTCAAGGGCTTGTACAGTATTTTGCATTCTCTGGCACGTTGATTAGTTGTGTTGATTGAAAATGAGTGAAAAACAGAGACAACTTATTAGCCGGTTTAGTTAGCTGCTACTTACACTAATGAAAATGTCTGGGTACATGCCCATTAAGAATACTTGGGAGATCAGAGGGTGGAAAGTGATTCCTTTGCTTCTCACCGCTTGACAGTTTGGAGAGGAGCATATCCACAAATGGCTGTAGAGGCACGAACAGCCTCCACAAGGCAACGTTGCTGGGTGGGAGCCCAGTACAAACCAGAGCACCCTTGGGAGCAGGGGACCCACGCTCGGTGGGTGTTTGCATGGCACCAACCCCTCCCTCCCCCCCCAAAAGGTTGGCATCACAGGTACTTTGGCAGCAGTAATATTTATCAGCAACAGCAGCTTGCAGCAGCTCCACTGCTGCCACTACTAACAACACACGTCTTTCTTTCATTGCCAGGGAGGCACCGATGGAAATAAAGGAGGGCATGTAGCTGATTTTCTGGACAGCTTTGGGGGTTTCTTCACAATTCTTTTACTTGTAGGGCCACCACAGAGTGCCTTTGAGGCAGCAAACCAGAATTTCTTATATCTCTATCTCTATCTCACTTCAGCTGATGCCAGGGAGCTTCATGCTGAATACAAAACCCATTGTCTCAGCTACGGAGGGAGAGGGCAAAAGAAATGTTACTAAGATTCTTCTTCCACTTCTGAAATTGCAAGGGTAAAAGCAGTAAAACGATTTGCCCAAGGTGATGCAGTATGTGCCAGGAACTGAATCCAGATCTCCTGAGTCACAGCCCAATGCCTTAATCAGCTGACCATGTTTCCAGTCATTTGGCTTTACAAAAGCAGTTGGCCTGATTTACTGGCAAAGTCTTATGATAGTTAATTTTCCCACTACAAAAAGTCAATGACCTAAAAAAAAAAGGTGGTGTTTTGTTTTGTTTTTTTTTCCCCTGTTAACTGGAAACATATCGTACCTGAGCAATACTGCAAAATAAATGCTGAAGAAAAAGGACAAAAATAGCAACCAGGCTTACTGGTAGTGCAGCAGGCATTCCAGCATCACTGAGAGACTCAGGTGAATATGATTTCTTATAAAGAACTGTGCTCTAGAAGGAAAGACAAAACATTTGCTGCCTGTCAGCTGCCATTTAGACAGTGGGGAAAGGGATAAGAAAAGGTTTGGAACACTCTGCTTGTGATTCTTAGACCACTGCACATCCACTTTGTTTTTCCAAAAATTTAGTTCTATCTGAACAAAAAAATCCAGATTTCGTTCTGACTTTCCTTCATCTTTGTTGAGTGGACTTCAAGCAGATTATGGACAAAAATCTGCCTGGATAAGAGAACAAAGTCGTTAATTATGGTAGTTAATATTCAGAAATTGGTGAGGAAATAACATCAAAGCTATTTATAAGAATTTAACTTACATTTTCAATCAGAATGTCCATATTCCATGCTAATCTTTTTATTTTGGTCATTCACAATTTGAATAGCTTATGAAAACACATAGGTAGACTAAAAATATATTATTAATCTGGTCATGTGGACTTCGGATAATTGGTACAATAACGTTATCTATTTCTGACACTTCAGAATTAATATATTTAAAGTGCTGTTTTACTAAAACTGCAGTGCATATATGTGGGTTTAAATGCAGACCTTCTGAACTAGCACTGGCAAATTCAAATAGTTTTCACTTGCTTTCATGGTTTTCCTAGTGTGAAAATGGATATTTTATCTAACTGCGCAAAGCAAGATGAACTATTCAGTGCCTAAGCTGAGAAGAGATATTTAGTAGGCAGTTTTCCTTTACAACCTGGGTCCAAGTCTTGTTTTGGTAACATGGCAGTACAGAAATTACATCAAAGAGAGAGAGTTAGAGAGATGCTTTATCAAAGTCTTTTGATCTACAGCTCTCATCCCTTATGAACGGTGGTGGTCATCTCCAGAGAAGAGCTCCTGCCTGGAAAGGAATCTTGTACATGTAGCTCGTGTGCAGCACACATGCAGCACGGAATTAATAACTGAACATCACCAGTTCTTCAGAAGGTGAGATGCTTTCTGTTGTGCCATCCGTAGGCATCTTTTGGGATACTTATATCTGCCATTCTTTAGTTTCAAGTTAGATTAATGGAGAGGTGTTAGCAGATAGGATGACTGAAAAAAAGAACCCTTTTGTTGTTGTATTCTGTTGAGAAATCACCAGTACACTAAAAGTAGCACATGTCCACTAGTCTGCAACATATATATTTCAGCACCTCACCTGCTTATTGTTTTTACTACTACTCAAACATCTGCTAAGGGAAGTGTTTCATTTTCTTTGTGGAGTGTCCATGTGCTTGGGCAAGGTCCATCTTCTGAGTTCCTGCTGAAACCTGCCGCCAAGGGAGAGAAAACACACACTACAGCAACCCAGAAAACAGTAATGGAGAGAGTAATTACCTCCTCAGCTGGGGCTAAGGTGGCTGTTAGATACGCTTCCTGTAGAAAAAGATAGCTGGGCATCAGCTAGAGAGAATAAAATAAAAAAAATAAAAAAAAAAGAAGAAGAAGAAGATTTATCCAACAGGCAAGTATCAGGCCAGGTGATTAACAATAAATAATCCTGCTTTTTCAAGTAAGCTTGCACATATTGAAGCTCGTATGTATAAAGTTCCCTAAAATCCTGATGGAAATACTTCATCCAGCTGTTGGTGGTCAAAGGAAAGCTCACAGGATTTGCAGGTTTTTGAAAAACAATGTGATGGGAGAGTTTTATGGCTTAAACGCATTCACAAATCCCTAAACTGAGCTAGAAAGAGTTATGGATAGTTTTGAACATGGCTAATATGATAAGGGGGAGGGGAACTATAAGATGCTCTATTTCAGCCATGGGAATGGCTTTCTTATTAGATTTTGAGTGATTAAAAGTCCAGCAGAATAAAACATTATACAATGATGTATAAAGCAAGCTGGAAGTGCTTTGAGTAAAAAAAAAAAAAAAAAAGCTTCAGATCCATCTGTGAGAGAAGAGAACTGAGTAATAACTTCATGTCATCTGCCTACATCAAACCAGGATTTTCTGTGGGGTTTAAAAAAATCAGAGTGGAAAAAAAATCAGGAACATCTTTATACTTGCATTGTCTTGCACTGCAAGGTAGCATGCAAGAGAATACAAAGAGAAGTGGGCCAAAAGCCACGTTCATGTAATCCTGAGTTAGCAGACAGTAGATCAGATTTGCACCTAAAGAAAGGATATGTGTCTCTGATAACAGTAAAAAAAGTGCATTGTGAATTAGCATGAATATTAAGCATGGCAAGATAAAAACACATCTCATTTCTGAGCACAAAAATATCATTGTCTAATTTCCTCTGAAATGTGTCATCAACGTGCCTTTTATTCAGTATTTTGAAAGAAAAATGGATCATATTACGCTTCTCAGTAGTATAGTTATGCAATTCAATGGGGGATGAAATGTCATGATTTAATAAATAGGATAAAGATTAGTAAAATAATCTAATCACTGTTCTCCCCTATTTTTTAGTTATCACTGAGGATGGAAAAGAGCAGAAGAGGAAGATTAATTTGAGGCTTTCTGCAGATATGGGTCAGTAGCCCACGGCTTTCCTGGTTTTTAGTAAGTGCTATCATGCTTCAGCACAGCCACGATAACTGGCAACAAACGAGTGACTATAAATGAACTGCATGCTCTCCTGAGCACCCAGCTATGGGAGCGTGCTTCTCCTTGCAGGTGACACCTGGCCACGGTCAGAGCTCCTCTGCTCCCAAGAAAATGCACAGGATGCTTCCGTACTTCCTGTGCAAAGGCAGCCCCGAGTTGTATTTTTGCCTTGGATGCTCTGTCTGGATGTAGCAAGATTTAGGGCTAGCTTGGAGGTGACCTCATGCTGCATGTGCTCCTAGGGGATCTGGCTGGACTGTCCTCACTATGCCATATTGCTTCACAGGCATGTCACACACTCAGAGAGCTAGCCTGAAGTTGGACTGGTTTCAGGTTCCAACTCTCAGGTATTTCCTAGGTATCTGCTCACAGTCACTTACATCCATCCCCCTTTGGAGCCACAGCATCCCAATGACCCCCACCTTCTCAGAGGTCCCTAAGTCAGCACGTACAAGCTACGTTAAGTAGGGATGTTCAAGGCTTTGTCTCACTGTATATTTTTTTTTCAGAGGAACAAGCTGTCTGAATGCCTACACTGCTATTCCAGACACTATGCATGTTGAATTAATTACAGGCATTCGATGGTACCCAAATGAGTCAGTGATTTCAGCAGCCACACACAACCCCTTCTGCCTCTCACACAGCGGAGAGACGCAGCCGCAGCCTGAACCTGATCTCTCAGCAGTTTTGCCCTCCCTGGTGCTATACCTGACTTCCACCAACACAGAGGAGAATCAGATACAGAATCTGTCATAGTGCTCTCACGTGAACTGTTGTTAACAGATGGCATTTTTTTTCCCATCTAAAATATGTGCCTGTAGCCTTGTCTCTTTCACGCTTCTCCCCACGCAGACACATTTTGAGGTTTCTCAGCAGTTACTCGCTCTGCGGCCGCAGGTTGCCATCAATTCTGCAAGTCACTGCACCGTCCAGATGCTCGTGTGTTTATCACGCTACCTGTTTAGCCTCTGGCCCAAAGATTAAAGGCTCCTTCCGGGTTCACTTCAGTCCTAACAGGGGAACCGGGGGACGCGTCAATGTCTCGTCTCTGTCATCATGTCAGTGATGACAAGGACTTACAAAGGCAGGGTGCTGAGTCATAAAAGGCATCTAACAGCACATATAAGAGCAAATCCAGCTCTTAGGAGAAAAAGTAGGCTGGACACGGGAAAGCGATACAAAATAGGGGTTAAAAGCCTTTGTGATCATAAATTCCCTAAAGTTAGGGTAGAGGTGGTTTCTTTAGAACATAGTGACTGTGGCTGATCCCAGGAGGCACTGGCAGAGAGCTGTGGGTACGGTGTTGGTCTGGGGTCAGTTGTTTATCACTCGTGGTTTTGTTTTTTCCTTAATGCTCATCACAGCCAGACCCAGGTGTCTGTAAAGAAAGCCACCTGGTTCTCCCGTCCAATCTGCCATGCTTACAAACCTTGCACTGAACAAAGGTTTCTAAATGGAGCAATGCTGCTGTTTGCTATAACAGCATGCCCCGTGCTGTACCACCCGGGCAGAATCTGTGGCCATGGGAGATGCGTGACCAAGGAAGGTGAATGCTGTCTTAGGAAAGCCAGAGGCAAGAAGATATGAGGCAGTACAGGGAAAAAGCAAGCAAAAGGAGAGGTGAAAAGGCCATGGCCCTGCTGGCATCGCCGTCTGCAGCAGGGGATTGGGAACCCAGGCCATCCCCTGCCATCGGTGCAAAAGCCAAGAAGCTTTCTGCTAGGACACAAGAGAAGATGAAGCAGCAGTAACTGATCATATTTTCAGGTTTTCCTATCCCTGTTCTCCCCTCCCACAACAATTTTTCCTCTTACTCTCCATTCCAGCTCTGCTGCTTCTTCCTTCTCATCATTTTTCCTTAACAAGAAGCCAAGCAAAGCTCTAGTCCCTCATCTCCAAGGTGGCAAATTTCAGTTTAGCCAACACTGCCTGAGAGCCTTCAGGCAGCTCTGACATTCATTCATGTGATCTTTAAAAGCCCAAACAATCATCTGACATTGTCAGAGCATGTGCAGATGAGTTGACTCCCCGAGGCAACCCAAGACAATGTCTCAAAAGCTATTTACCATGAAAACATAGTACTGCTCCATGGAAATCTGCTGCTGTGCCTTGCATCACATGAACACTGTGTCAATGTTTCTGCTTTTTCTTTTTCCAATTTAATCTCTAGCAATTATAAATCATTTACTAAATAAAGGTTTCGAGGTGGTACAATGGCAATGTTTGCAATATCAGCAAAGACCTGTGCTGTACTGCCTGGGCAGAACCCGTGGTCTGGTGAGGTATGAGACCAAGGAAGGTGAACACTGACATAAAAAAATCAATATTACATATTAATGATTCTTCTGCCTTTTATATGCTGGCATTTAAAAGGCTTGAAAGTAATTTCTGTAAACTTCAGAAAACCTTTGTTCTAGTCAGATACAAGTGGTGGAAACAGTTGAATCAGATACTGCATGAGCTGTTGTCTTTGGTAAAATTATTCATGAAATTTGCTCCAAGTGAATTTTGGGGTCAAAATCAAACTGTAAAAGTTTTGCATTAAACATTGTGCTATTGCAGGGCCCGCACATGGGGTGACTGGAACAGAAGAATAAGTTAAGATGCTTGACTTGCCCCTCGACTCCAGCCTAACTCACACACAGATGCTGTGGGCTTTATATTTGGGGAATTTTACTCTTCTCACTCCACCAATTTGCATCAAGGAGATGAATCCAGCCTTCACCACACCCTGATACTCTGTGTAGCCATGAGGAACCCTGGGAAGGGAAGGAATGTTGCTGTTCCTCTGTGTTATCAGGGCATTTTGGGAGACGTGATGGCTCCTGCATCCCCTCCTGCAGCGCGGTCCCTGCAAATGCCTGTGCGCTGAGGCAGGGCTGTGTTGTGCAACATCCAGTATGTGCAACATCTTTCACCGGGGTTCACCCGAGGGGTGTCGTTCTCGAGGATGCTGTGTGTGTTTCTGTGACTGTTAGCTGGTTTCGAGCGTCTGGATTTTCACAGCAACCAGCAAGAATGCAAATCTCCTTTCTTTTTAGATGAGTCATCCAGGATGACTGCCCATAGTCGCTGCTGGGAGTGGTGAGAGGGAGATCCTACACCTAGGGAAAAACTGCAAAGCTTCCATCCACCTGGTAGGCAGAGAGCACATCACACCTCAGGGTCTGTGTGAGGGCTCCAGGGACTAACATCAGATGTGATATAGACCTAGTTGTTTCACAAAGGGCTGATCTATAGGCCCACTTCTTGGCTGAACAGCAGGCTGTAAAGTTTAGAAAAGACCTTGCCACTGTGCTTCCCCTGGTCCTGTGCTTCCCTGGTCCTGGTCTTCCCTGGTTCTGGTCTTCCCCTGTCCTGTGCTTCCCTAGTTCTGTACTTGCCTGGTCCTGTGCTTCCCTGGTCCTGTGTTTTCCTGGTCTTGTGCTTCCCTCGTTCTGTGTTTTCCTGGTTCTGTTCTTCCCTGGTCCTGTACTTTCCTGGTTCTGTGCTTGCCTGGTCCTGTTCTTCCCTAGTTCTGTGCTTCCCTGGTCCTTTCCTTCCCTGGTCCTGTGCTTCCCTGGTCCTTTCCTTCCCTGGTCCAGTGCATCCCTGGTCCTGTGCTTCCCTGATCCTGTGCTTCCCTGCTTCTTTGCTTGCCTGGTCCTGTGCTGCTTCCCTATTCCTGTGCTCCCCTGCGCAGGCTGGGGAACCCTTTCAGTGATCCCGTCCTGTGGATTTCCCTTCTGCATAACTTGTTTTCCTTACGAATCTCTAGCCTAAAACAATAGAGGAGTTTCCAGCAATAAGGGGAATTTCAGCACTCTGAGCTTAGTCATTTCCTATTACTCAAAGGAAGAAAATGTGAAAAAGTTCCAATTTAGAAAGCCTCTGGCTGGTGGTCCAGCCAATATTTATATATCTGTTTTCACAAAGCACTAAACTTCAGAACAGCAGGGGTGTTGCCTCTCCGTGAAAATAACATGATATTTTAGAACAATTGTTCAGACTGGTATAGCAAAAGGCTTTCAACATAGCATAATTTGCAGAGAACATTAGTGTTCCCATGGTAATAGAGAATGCTGTCCTGTTTTTATTTTGTTTTGCTGGACATTAAGGGAAAACCCTTTGAACAGTTCCAATGTGACTGCTGTTGCTACGAAGCTGCCCAAATGTGTCAGGATCCCGTTCCAAAGGTTCTATTGACTGTCGCTTTTGGTATGTCAGCACATTTAACAGTTTTTACTAATGCTGTGGCTTGTATTAAGTTCAATTTAGCTGTGTCTCAGGGTTGAAAACCTCAGTTAAAGAATAAACTTTCTAAACTGAGAAATAGCACTGGTATTGGTCAGTTATGTGACAGACACATACTAAATACACGTTGATCTAACTGATATATGATTTGTCTCAATGCTTTTTGTTGGAAAATTGTTTATTGCTAATTGGACTTGTGTACATATGCAGAAGTTCTTACGGAAAATGCTTCATGCTCCTTATTGCTCTGGATGTTTAGCAAGTATTTTTTCCGTTAATTTCAGAATAGAACTTCATGATCAATTTTATTCAATGTTTACTTTATTTTATGATATTATTTTATGAAATGTAAGTCGTGTGCTACAGTGTTTGGCTCAAGTCATTGCCTTGCCCTGATTTGCGTATCACTTTCAAATAAAAACAAAAATACTTTTGTAAGTGCCATAGAATTATAGAATAATTTAGATTGGAAAGAGTCTCAGGAGTTCATCTGGCCCAACCCGCTGCTCAAAGTAGGGCTAACTTCAACATTAGATCAGGTTCCTTGTGGACATTACCAGATGAGTTTTGCGTATCTCCAACAATGAATATCACATAGCAACCATGTAACAGCCTTGGAGAATAATTGCTTCTGTCACCTGATTGCCTTTCCTTATACTGACATCCAGCCATCCATTTCTGAAGACAATTCCAGAGTTCAATAAAAAATACTACTTTTAAACCACCTCCACACTGCTGAAATTATCTCAGCTGACGTTTTGAACACTGTGGCTCTGCTTTTACATCTTTTACAATAATTCCTCCAGATAAAATTTTGTTCCACTGTAAGCAAAGGGAATTTTGCACACTATTCTGTTCTTGATCATCTTTTCTGTCTGGAATACATCTAAGTAAATGGAAGCCATTATTGTCAGCAATTTTTTCCTGTGAGCTACTTGAACTTAATCCATATCTCACTTTATCTAGGTTCTACCTTAATTTCACCCTGTTCACTTCTGCAAATCAGCATGTTCTTCCTTTTTACCAAAATGATGAAGCAAAACTAGGCACTTTCCTGACAAGTGTTTTAAAAATCTCTTCTTCGGATAAAAAAAAAAAAAAAGTCTTATGATGTATCCTAATTATTAGCTAATAATATTGGGGGGAAATAATATTCTTTGATTTTAAAAAATTAATCTTTTGGTTTTTTCTAGAGTAGTTTTAGAGTCTGTTTTCCCAAAAGAAGCTCTCTGAACTTCAAGCCACAGAAAATAGTTAAAAAACTTCCTCCTGCCACTGCAGAAGCATAAGCAGTCACCACCGCCACAGAAATCTTGAGGTGAAGCAGGATTAGCACATTACAACTTGCTTAATTGCTTTTTTTCCTATGGTATGACAAAACAAGATTAGAACAGCTGATTCAGGGGTGGCCGATAGAGAAACTTCCCTATCATGTGATTTTTCTCTTATCGTGTGATTTCTGCAAAGCACATGTCCTAAATCAACAACAAACATTATTTCATAGTTCTAAGCAGTCCTTGTTCTTTAATCAGATGACAGTTATTTGATCTAGACATTCTGAACCAAAATAGCTCATGTGTTTTTCTTTGTACGATTACAGCGTGTTCTATTGGAAGCTGTAAGCTACTGTAGGTATGAAAATTAACTCAGTCCAACAAATTAATGGGATTGCCTAAGTTGAGTAGATGTCCAGAGCTAATGCTTAAAATAATTTGCCTCTTAACTTGTGATGTAAGCATAAGGAAAACCATTAGAGTAAGAATTATTTTCATATGCGTTTTTAATGATGTCACTTATTTAGCGTTGCTTTGTCTCCTATTCAAAGCAGAAAATATAGAGTGATGAATTAACATGTGCTTAAATACAACAATCACTATTGCAACAAAACTAGATCATTTAGGAAGGAAAAAGCCAACCATCAATAATGTGAAAACAAGACAGACCAGGGAAAGGCTTCTCCAAGTGTTAATTTCTCAAGTCATGTGATATGATTTTGTTTATTATCAAAAAATGGGTAGATTTCCTAAATTCATGAACAAAATAAAGCCAAATTCAATTTCTGTTCTAACTGAACTGGCGACTAAAATACTCATCATTAATGTAGTTACTATATGAGTGAAAAAAAGAAATATATGTAAATAGAAGAAGAAGTAGAAACCTACATCCAAGACTGTGAGCTTTTTCCAGAGTGGGAATAGCCTGAGGCATATCTGGTTTTGCAATACTTCTTGTAAAAAGAACTGGTTCCTTATTTACTATGCACTATTACGTTAGAAATAGATATTACGTAATACTTATACTTCACATACAACATAAAAATATATCTGCAAAGGAAGACAGATATAGAAATATGAACAAAATTCAAATAAAAAAAAATGTTATTATTTAACCTTATTGATCAGATTCTCCAGACTTTTGTTCTCCTGGAATAGTCCATGAAAACACGTGTAATCTCAGTTACTTCAACTTTCTTCGTATGTCAGGCTTAATCATGTAAGTAAGACACTGAAGAGTATGAGCACTGATTTCATGTTACATTTCAGAATTCTAAGCAAGCCACAGACCCAAGTATTTCTGACAGCTGAAGACAATGGAGATTCTTCGTGTGGGATTAATTTAATCTCATGCATATGGTCAAAGCTGTTTTTCTAAGCACACCTTTTCACTCTATCACAGAGAAATCACTTTCTGAGGGTCATCTGAAGAAGCATAACAAAGTCTGGTACAAGTATTGACCTTCTAGAAGTATTTACCTTTCTCCCTCTTGCCTGTTGAGAGTGATAAGGGAATATTAGGCAGATGATTTGAGGAGAGATGATTCTTCAAGAGGTGTTGGATCAGGTGTTATCTATGATGGTGACATATTTTTCTCCTTACTTAGGAGTCTGTCCTTCTGAGAAGACAGAAATGTTGTTGAAAAACAAAATGAAACTTTAAAAAGGAAAGAGGTTTAAAAAATTTGTTTGTGGTATAAACAAAATGCTGTACAGCAAGAGCAGCTGGGGTTTTACAGCTTCTTGCTTAGAAAACCAGAACAGTCTATCCTTGTGTAATGGTCCTTCCAAAGTTATGACAATAAAACTTTATAGTGCCATTCACTGTCACATAGCCTATAGATACTTCCACACGACATAAAGCAATGTTAAAACACCTTTCCCTTCCCACACTGAGCACTTGTATGAATCCTCCCCCAGTCCACGTTTGTTTAGAATACATTTTTATAGCAAAGAAGCTCAATAACATGCCGTGATTTATCTTGGGAATACAGCCTCAACAGTAACTGCAATGAAAGCAATATGGCAGGGAAGTAAGAGATCTGGACCATCTGGGTGAAAATATGTGGCTTTGAAAAACGTTTAGAGGAAAGAAAATTGACATGTATCTGGAAGTGAAAAGCTCTGAATTCATCTGAGAGTCTTGTCACTCACTCACTGACTTTATTCGTGACACTGATGGTTTCTTTTCAGTGTCGTGTGGCGCCCACCTCTTTATAGTCAAGAAACTAGGGAACAGGGCTAAAACTTGGTTTCCCCATCTGGGTGTGATGTGTAAGCAACAACTATATAGTAACTGTGGAACAAGCACTAATGGGTTCTCTAGTTATCTGCCTAACAAGAAGTCATTTTAACAAATGGTTAAATTAGCATAGCTGTTATAGTATCACTTCCTCTCTCTGCTCTGCTATATCTAATCATGATATGACCATAAAAATAAAAATAATAGCCCCCCACCTGAGACTCAGGGACATTATTCACGTACAATATCATTAACTACATAGTTTTAATTCCTAGTTCAATGTAGATAGTGTTTACATTCCTGCTCAGATAAACATAAAGTGAACAATTAATTACTAGCATTTACAAATAAATTTAGAGGTTTTCCAGTGCTGAAACAAAAGGCAGGCTTGTGTGTCTCATTGGAAAGGTAAATGGGAACAGGTTTGTTGCTAAAACAGTAAAAGTTTATTCTTATCCCTGCTCTGGTTTTTATGGTTTGTTATTTCCCTGAAACTCATCTAGAATTATCGAGCGACAGAAAGACAAACCAAAACTCTTCTTTACTGGAAAACAATGAAGATTTGTTTTCATAGCTGACGACAAATAGATCTGCTAAGTGGAATACTGTCAAAGTCCTTCTGAATACAAGCGAAAGTCAGAGTTTTCACAACAAGTGAAAATGTTAGTATGGTATTGGTCAGAATACTAAACTGGATCCTGATATAATTTGTGCTGAAGTCCTAAGAACCTCTCATGGAAGTTGGTGAAATTGCAGTATTTTTATGAGCACTCTTTATGTCTATAAATAACTCTTTGTGTCTATAAATAACAGGGATAGCTCAAAAGGTACCTGAGAAGGTAACAGAGAACTGAAATGTAAGACCCCCCACCAAGGGATGGAAACAGGAGTCTCTGCTTTTCAAAGCTGCATCTTCATTTGCAAGTCCAGAAGTTATCATGAGGTAAAACACTCACGGCAGCAACTCATGTATCGCGAATGTCGGGTCACACAGTTTATGCATTCAGCACTGCACAGTTAACATGCTTTCACTTCACCCCAAAACCAGCTACATGTATATTCACTCACATTTGCTTCCCATTGAATTCCCTCACATGTTCTCTACAAGGAGTTCTCAGAGTGATGATTTTACAGTGGCTGAGGTTTAGTTACTGAGAGAAAAGAGTCTATCTGCAGTGAATTGCTTCAGTACTGGCATACGCTTTCAGACCTGAGAGAGAGATTGTTTGGGTTAAAATAAAGTTTCATTTAAAAAAAAAAAAAAAAACCACCAAAAAAACCCCAAATAACAAACCAAAACCAAAACAACAAAAAACCCGAATTAAACTAGTACTGGAAATAAGAAGTTAATCCTTGTAGAAAGCTGATATGCTTAAAATCATCTAATGTAGTCCAAGGGAGTTTACATCTTTTGAAAAATGAGAGGATCATTCACTGGAATCAAAATAATCTGAAAAAATACCCAGGAGCTGCTCACATCACCACATGTGACAGCAGAGCAGACTCCATGAAATCAGTTCCTCAACCCACAAGTGAGACAAAGATGAGGAAAAGTGGTTGCTTCCCAGTCCTATCCTCCAACACCAGACAGAACAGCTGATCAGCACAGGAGGGAAGATCCTCTCTTTGGGAAATACGTGGCAAACCTATCTGAAGCCATCCTCGATGCGTGCAGTAAGTCAAGGGTCAAACCATCAACTTAGAGTCAAAACAATTAAATCCCAATAAGGTGGATTTTAATGTGATAGCAAGTCCTAAAACTTATCACACGTCTCTGAAACATTGCATCCAAGAAGAAAATCTAAGGGTCTGTTTTTAAGGTAAGGAAAATTGCAGTATGAGAAAATAGAAACTCCTTTCAGAAGGCAGTCTAATGAAAATTCCTGGGGCCTTTTAAAAGTTTTGGTTACCAGTGAAAGCCAAGAAGAATTTCACAGTCCACACAAAAAGCCACTAAATAAGTATCTTCCCTAAGGGAGTTCCCGGCTCCAAATATCAAAGTCTCTCTGAAAACAACAGAGAATAAACTGTTACAAACCAGCACTTCCTCTCTCCTGCTTCTCTTACACAAAATCCAAAATATTAGCTAAATGTATGTAGACTCACGCTGCTCCCAAAGTAGCAAAAGTGGAGGAGATAGCACATGGAGCTGAGAACGCAGCCAAGGAGTCAGAAATGTGGAGAAAGACGTAAAAGGGGAAAAAGAAACAAGTTGATCTCCTTCCTAGATTTCCTCTGTCCCCAGAGTGTGATGGGGACTCATCTATTGCTGGGGAGAAAGAAGACAGAGAGCTGAGGAGCATCCCTTCTGGGATCACTGGTCTCTACTGCTGGCACTCAACAACAGAACCAGGACCTGGAGCTGCAGCATCCTGAGCAGTGCAGCTGGGGAAAGCAAGCAGTGCCTCCGAGCACTCCATCCAGAAAATTCTACAGCTGGAAGATGAGTATTACAGAGGGAAGATATTGTTCTTTGAGAAGAGGCCTCTCAGATCCCAGCTGAGCTTCTACCTGCATGCTGGCCTTCTAATCTGAGGACCTCCCTCTGAAAAATAACCAGGCATGTCACCTCTGGAAGTGTTTCACAGCCATGACGTGTAATTTGCTATAATGCATTATGTGAATAATTCTGCTGTGACCTGCTCTAGGTGGTCCTGCTCTGGCAGGGGGGTTGGACTAGATGATCTTTCGAGGTCCCTTCCAACCCCTAACGTTTTGTGATTCTTATTTTTCTGTTGGATCCCCCATATTTCAGTAAGGAAGCTGTGCTTAGGAAGCAAAAGGATGCAGATTGGTGGCCACCGTTAACTCTAACATCATTTGCTAACTTTTCTGGTTGTATCTGCAACTGACTTAATCATTTTTAAGAAAGATTTCTGCATGTTATGTCTTTTCTATATTCAAACAGGACATAGTGATAAGACACATTTATAATGCCTTTTAGTCTAAGAGAAACCTACCCCAACTTAGTCCTATATAAAAGCAGAAAAGGAAAAGAATGCTTACAGATTTATTCTGATAAAGGAATCTGATCCAGAACGAAGGCGTTCCTTAAGCAGAGCAGCCAGAAGAACAACTCATGATCAAACTTGTGAATACCCTTCTCTCCACAAACACAGAACTCTTTTCAGTGAGACACAATACTACAAATGTGACAGAATCCTCCCATGCTCTACAGGAAAATATGACGACTGATTATGGGAATTAACCATTACCAAGCTACAGCTCATTAAAGACATCCAGTGAATATCAAAGAACAAGAGACATGACAAACTATGAAATAAAAAAATACCTGTCTGTAAGCATTATAAATCAGCTTACCCAATTTCTTTAGCTATGTAGCAATGTTCTTACGTGAGAGGAATTGTAAGAGCTCGTTTGTGCCTTGAGAAATGAGAGGAGTTTACGGTTCCTTATATGGCCAATCACTTCTGATGAGCAGTGTGTGAGGTCTTGTCTCTCCCTAACCTGATGTTCTGGGAAGTTTTTAGAGAAACTTTGCTCTCTGATATGCCCCATGGATCTTTCTCCCACCTATCTGCATGCATCAGTCTATCTGCACACGCATATGGTGCAATCTCCACACAGAGCTCCTACAGAGAGCTACCTGTTCCCTTGAATCTCCAGCTTAGACCGCAGAATATTTCTCTTAAATTATTGATGCTTGGTTGCTCTAAAAATATAATGTAAATACCTCTGGAGGTATTATTTGTGAGTAATGAACGTGAGAATAGTCAGCTTTGCTTAGCCATTCTTGAGGTGCTAGAAAAGCTAACATTTGCAGACTTCTGTTTCTGTTACCAAAATATTTCCCCTCGGATCCTTAGCAGTGTGATCATCCTACAGCAGAAAGGCAAGCAGCTCAGAAAATTAGTACAGAAAACCAACAAACTGGAAGTACAAAAGCTCTTTATTTCTCACTAAAAAGAGGGAGGCAAAAATACTCAGTGAAAGGAACTGCAACCAGAAAAAAAGAGTCACAAAAAAGGCAGAAACACAGATCAATAGTGAAAAACACATCCCTTTGAGGATGGGGAAATGAAAAATGAAAAAACAATAGATAGTGTTTTCTGGATTAATGCAATTAAGTCCTACAGCTAAATCCACCAATCTTACCTTTCTTCATCAGTTACATTTCTCATTCATTTACCTCATTAACCATTCAGAAAGATTCAGTAAGGTTCATGGTCTCTAACGAGCAGCCTCCAAAGCAGACTTGATTTAATTAGCAGACAAGCTTTATGATTTAGAGGCAATGGACTTCCTATTTGAGGTAATATCCTCTCCTGTTGCCAAAATGATCCACATACCATGTGAACTGGTCTAAATTCCACATAAATACCTAATTTTCTAGCACCTTGAAAATTTGATGAGTCTTTCCACGAAACTTAATAGGCTTTTCACAGTGTTAGAGGGCTCTAATGCAACCTGAGGAAGAAAGTGCTGTTCTAGAAGGTGAGCATTTGCTACTCTGCAGAGAAATTATTTGATTAATCCCTAGGGGAATGGCTGAACTAATTGGAAATGGTGAACACGAAGGCGATAACTGAGAAGTGTTAATCCTTGGTATAAACAAGTAAATTTGCCAGAAGAAGTCTGACTGAGAAATATCACTTCATGACTGGCTGCTGAGATGTTTTGATCCTCTGTGGCAGCTGCAGATTGCATCCCCTTTACATGGCAGCTGTTAAGAAAGTTCTTGCTGGCAATGCAGTAGGGAGACAGAAAGCTGAACAGGCTTACAAGTAAAGAAGACAGCGTTTTCCATCAGCATAACTGGGTTGATGTTTAGATGTATAACAGAGAGGAGCCACCTTTGCCCAGCTGTTCACCTTTCAGTGTTCACCTTTGCTAGCCTCTTTTCTCTCCGCTGTCCACAGCAGTTCCCAGTCTCACTTCTGATCTTTGTGTCTCTCACCTCCATCCTTCACAGTGACAGGGGATGTCCTTTATCCAGGTCCTCCCTTTGTTTCTCCTGACTAGACTTATGATTGTCTTCCTAGGACCACTGGCAGTCCCAGTAGCAATCAAAATGTCTTTCTGTTTGGCATTGTCCAAACAACACACAAAATGTATAGCATATAGAAGTCAATGACCAAACTTGAGAAACTAAAAGCAGGGAGTGGGAGGAGAGCAGTGAGGTATGGGAAGGAGGGCTGTTCAGATAAACTATCTGGTGAAAGGTAGGTATGGAGAAAGCCATGAGATCCGCAACTGCCTCTTTCAGTTGCTGTGATTACATTCTTCTCCTCTGTTTCATTCACATTCCCACACACACACAAAAAGTTTAGGGAAATGGTTCAGCTGTTGTGCAATGGGAATGACATTTGGAGACCTGTTTCCCAAAGGAATACAAAGAAAATGAGGCCAATACAAACTAAGATCAATCAGCATACCATGCTCTGAATAAGGATCTGCCAAACAACTGCATGGGCCATATAAAGCAATTTTAACACAAAAAACCCCACGTTGTCTGCACAGGGGGTAAGTGAGAATGACTGTGTCAGTCCTCCTCAGGGCAGAGCTATGTTCACATCTACATCATCATAGGTGATGAGGGACAGTGGCCCTCAGGGCCCCCGCTGTCTCTCTTCCTCTTACCAAAGATTAAATTTGCTATACGCTGTCAGATGTATCCAATGCACAATTGCTCAAATTTCTGACTATTCAGCCTGAAAGGAAATTTCAACACTCCTAAAATTTGTTTTCTTTTGAAATCGTAATTCTTTAAAATTTTTCATCTATAATTAAAATTTAGAGCAGATATATTTTTTGATCTCTTTTCTTGAGAAAGCATTCTTATCTTTAATGTAGAACTTTAGTCTGACATTCCTGATTAACTCTATTTATCATTGTTCTGACATATTAAGGAGTCAAATAAAATGAGAAGGCAAAATTAAAAAACATGAACCATCACTCTTTTGAAATTCGAGAATTCTAAAACAAAATTCCAACATCCCACCTTCCTCTGAAGATAAAATCTGATTCTCCTTATGGAAATTTTAATCGATACATTGTTCTAAAGCTGGTCCTCGACAATTATATTGATAAATATTAATGAATTGTTGATAAATTATTGATAAAAAGCACATCTCAGTGGTAAATTTTAGACCAAACCTAACCTAAAATTGTTAGAAGGGACTTCTGTTGTACAGTACGGGCACTTGTGCCTTTGAAGAAGATCCTGCTTCTGGTGAATCAGAATACAGAAATTATTTACCAGGTCCTGAGCAGACCTGTATAATATGCATTACCGCCTTGGAGGTAAAAAACACTGCAGAAGAAGCAGCTATTGTGATATTTTCTTCTCAGTGATGACCTTCCTTTCATACCTCTGGAAACATATATTCTGGTTTGGGTGTCTACAGCCTAGGAGCTGGTTTCAAAAATCGGTGGTAAAACCTCCAGGAATTTACCCAAAGGTCCTGGCAAGTTGACAGCCTGTCCCACTGTCCTGTGGGCACAGTGCACCCCTGGATCTCCAGCTCTTCATATACACATTTCTCCTTACCGTAAGTAATACCATTGTGCTCTGTAGTTCCAAAGAAGAAAGAATAACTGCGCTTTTGTCAACAGCCTTGTTTACACCTTGCCAAAAAAGAAAAAGAAAAAAAAAGAGACAATTTTGCAGATTCCTGAAAAAGAAAATATGATCTCAGAAGATAAAACCTCCTGCAAGCCGTATCATTTGGTCTTGATCCTGTGATTGCTTCTAAGTCAACATTTAGACACAGTAGGGCTGCTTTGTATGAGATATATTTGAAGACATACGATCGTGTGACTATGAGCACTGCTAAGGCAGGATTTTCAAGACAGCCTGAAGCACTTATGGACCTAAACCCAATTAAAATTCATTACTTGGTTCCTACATCATTTGGATGCCTTTGAAATAATAATAATAATAATGATAAAAAATATCACCCTTTAATTAGATCTTAATTATACCTAATAACTATTATTATAAACATAAAAGGCTGCTGTAATACTTCTTTTCTAGACTTTAATAGTCTTATAGGGAAAACTTACCTATGTCGTAAATTTCTGTTTTCCAGTAAAGGATGTATTACAAATTAGCATGAGGAAAGCTGATGGTATCATCAAGAAAAAATAATTCAGACAACAGCTAATATAATTCTAATATTCTTGAATTTTCAGTCACTCATATTTTTGGGTATAAAATTTGTAGGATTTAACTAGAATGGATTCTTGTTTGTTTTTATCAGGCCAATGATTTTGTGTCACTTCTTTGGCCATATCAGAACGAAATTCATCACATTTCAGAAGGCCAGAAGCTGGATATCCAAGTCCAAGCTATTCTTATTCCCCTAACAGTCAGTAGAGACACACAGGCATCCCTAGAGGGCAGTTTATCTGATATGTCCTAGACACCTATCTTAGAAAGAGATGAATTGCTGTCTGGAGATGGTATTTCTCTCCATTGACTATTAAAAGACTGTAGTAACTATCTTAGTCACTTCGTAGCTTAGTTACCACATTAGATTCATAAGTCAGGGCAGATGGATCTCTTTTTAGGTGACATTTTTACTTTTACTACATTCCAGGTTCAAAAGAGCATTACAGGCAAATCAATGCATTTGTTTGCTGCCCTACTTTCTATATCTGTACATGTGAACATCAGTCTTGGAAGCTAATGAAAGTATTTCTTCAGATTCTTTCCTCAAAGTTGTTTTTAGCAATTTCTCCATATATAGCAAATGCCAGATATCTGTTGAGATATGCTGTGCAAATGCATTCTTGCCAGTCCTTGGAAACCTGTTGTATCATGAGTTCCCAGTCTTCGCATTAAAGCAGCATAATGCCAAGGTGCATGTATGTGCAAGTGAGGAATGTAATAAATTACAAAGTGCCAAGTAAAAAGAAAAAAAAAACGCACAACAAAACAACACACACAAAAAAACAAAACACAAAAAACCCTAGAGGGAACCAAAGGCATTTTTTTCTATAAGAGAACACGGACTGCTAGAGGCTGAAATCTTTCAAAAGCAAGTGCACTCCACTAAAAAATGTTCAGACGTGGGAAAATGAATAACATGAGGTTTTTGATAGTTAAGAGACTGGAGCGAAACATCATGAACGGTGTTTGTGGAGTAACTCATTAACTTTTCCTGCCTGTTTTGAAAGGTTATATGGATTGTTGCACTACTGGCCTTTCACATCTGGTGCTTCAGGTTTAGAACTCCCCTGTTCAGCTTTCATGACTCTAAAATCTTGATTACAGCAGTTATGTTGCAATAGAGAAGAGAATAAAAAGTGCCTGCCTCAAACCAGCCATAGGGCTTTATAAGCAATAAAGAAAGCAACCTAGGGAGAGATGGGGGGAGAAGAGATGGAGGGATTACAATGAGGGGGCAGAAATAAGAAATTCAGCCTTTCCCATGAGCTTTCACATACAATATTTAAAGGTGTGCAACGCCTGTTTTCTACTGCTCTCTTCTTTCCTCAGTTTCATTTAGTTCTAACATGACTGAACCAGAATTGAAAATATTAAATGACTACCAGCAGGACCAAAAGGCTTCTGCATTACTAGCAGTGTCATCCCCTCTGCAGTCACATAGCGACCAGGAAACACTGAATGAAATCCAGAAAGTTTGAGGAGGAGCACAATGTTTGCCAGCCTGAGGTCTTCAGACATCAGAAAACAGCTTGCTAAAACATTGCAAAAACATTACAAAAACCCCCAGCTTCTCAAAGATATCTATGGATTCCCATTCCTAGAAGCAAGCAAAGGAAAACAAACAAACTATGACAACTATGCAGAGTTTATTCCGCCTTTATTTCAGACTATAAAGAAAACTCCTGTAACAGTGCTACAGAAGATGTTGTTTTGTGCTGTGTTTCCAAAGAGCTGGGAGGCAGGGAAGAAGTATATTTAAAAAGGCTGGAAAACCTTCATCTAATTAATCAACCTGAGCTGTTGCAGGACAAGTTGTATTTATTCTCTTGCACATAGATATTTGTCCAACCTGTTCTTAAAAACTTCCGAAGATCATGATTCCACATGATAGTTTCTGCTGCTGTTGTCTCCTGCAATAGCTTGCCAAATTTACTTGTGCAACAATAGGGCACTTGCTTCTTGCCACTCCCAGAGAAAACAGAGCTGATAGAGCTCTACTTGTTTTACGTGTAACTTTGGTACGTGCTGGAAGGTTGTCACTCTGGCCATTCTTCCCTCTCCATTTCCCCACCCTGCCACTGGCAATGACTATTTTGTAGATTAAAATAATATTATCCTTTCAGGCTTTCCTAAAAGGAAATTAATAAATCTTTCATCTTTGCCATTATTATTCCGTAGACTGTCTCTAGCTTGTCTACATCTTTTCTGTGATACGGTGCTCAAAACACCCCTCCTGAAACTTCACCGGTTCCAAAAGGGGTGGAATAATTACTCCCTTATCTGATCAATGAGACTTCTATTAACACATCCCAAATGAAATCTGCGCTTTTTACAATAACACTGCTGAATCGGCTCGTGTTTGTTGGAAATGCACTCTACCACTTCAATCTTTTCCCGCAGTACTGGGTGCCTCCCACTTCTTCTCCAGGTCCTGGTTGAGAAACTGATTGCTCCTTAAGCACTAGAGGTTTTGATTCAGCAGTGCAGGTGCAAATCTCGACGTCTCTGAAATTCTAAAAACAGTACTTCTGTTGTGCCATTCTAAGCTTGTCCTGAATCTTTGCCTATGAAATGGAGGGAACTCTCATGTCCTGTACCAGATTGCTGAGTGTATGTCGTGTGTTCCATACACATAGCAAATGCTCACGGTGAAACTACGGCGACCTGTTGTGGGAAAGAAAATATGTTACTACATCCACTGACTTTAAAGCCATAAGTAAGAGTAGCATCTGATTTTATTTAATTTCCCAACTATCCATTTTTGAGGAGTCTTTTGAAATTCTGGGAAGTCCCCTGGAGCGCTCACAGCCACTCTCTGGTTGGAATAAGCCTCCCGTTTTACAAGTCTACCGTCTGCTTGATCAGTCATTAAGGAATGTATTCCCCTGCATAGGCTTCAGAACAGATCCCAGCAGAACTTGACTGAAAGTGTTCTCTTCATCTGGCAGCAAACTTCTGTGGTTTACCAGCCGGTTACACACCCTTTTTATGGTAATATCTAGACCTGGTTTTGTTATGTAATCTTCTGACACACGCTCATAAATACAAGAAGGCAACATGTTCTGTTATGGTTCTTCCACCAATACACTAGTGTATTCCAAATTTTAGCTCTGTGTATGCTGAAAACATCAAAGAAAGGAGGTCCTTGTCTTCCTTTGTAAGTGACATACAAATGAAGCACTGAAAGGTAAGTGAAGTTCTGCTTTACACGTGAAGGAAAAAAAAAAATTACATAGAAAGCCACAGTAGTATTTTAAAGAGAAAGTCAGTGGGGATTTCTAGTTAGTAGTGAACACCTGAATTTTGGCACTACATGGAGGAGGAACTTAACGAAAAGGTTTACACATAGTGTAACATCGTCCTATCTATTTTCTTCTCACTTCCACAAACTCATTGCCCGGCATGGAAAGCTTCATTTGCACATGGTTGTTCTCACTGTATGTAAAATTCTTTTTTTTTCTTTCTTAAACACATTTTATCTCTACAGACTGATCTCCGTGATCTTTCCGGCACATATGGAAGCAGCTGACAATGTAGTTTCTACTGTCTATTATATTTAAAGTCTGTGTTGCCAAACACAATTAATGCCTTTTAATAACACTCTCTGCCACTGCTGTACTTCCTGCTTTTTTTTCTTCTGTTAGATTTTAGGGGTTAATTGGGTTCATCTGAGCTCAGTGTTTTGATTGAAGATCTCCAAGAAAATAATCAAGTGTTATAGGGAGAAATACTGATGAACAAATAGGATGACTTCTAATATGCAGAGAGTCAATGTCATGTTTTTATAGTGCAATGTGCTTTCTTACACGATGATAAAGGTCCTGGTCATATACTATCATCTAATACCTCATAATAGCTTTGTGGAAATAGCAATATTACCTCTACCACCCTTGACAAATTGTGCTGCTGATAATTGCTTTGTACTCGATTATATTGTTCTCAAATATTCAAAGCAAAAATAGTTTTTTAAGTTCCATTCTAAAGATTATGTCATCCACGTGGTTATTTTTTCTCTTCAGCCAAAAGGGCAACAGGAATAGTTCACAAGCTGCTAAGTTGCAGTTGGAGAATTCAGCCAGGTAGACTGAGTTGCTCAATACTATGAGCAACCACATTTCACAAGGTATCCCTCCTATTGGATCCAAAGGCCTGTAATTGACTAAGTCATTAAGAAGCAAATCAAATTTCATTTCAAGGGGTTAGGCTAAACAAGCAATTTGAGTTGCATATGATAACTATTTTCTCCTCACCATGCCTGACCTTTATGTGGTGAACATATTTGGCCAGCGGTAATTTTATGTTTATTTCCAGTTCATTGATGAAAATATCGAATGCCTTCTAACATGACTATTATGTGTATGCACACTAAGAGCATCCTATTTGATGATTAATCCCCATGGATGACTGATATTTTCACCCTGTTAGTTATTTCTTAATCCCCTCAGCATATATTGTATCAATATTATATAGCATTAATATCTTCAAGGGAATGTCAAAAGAGCTAACGATATTGTCAATTATAATAATGCTTGCAGTAGCTGATCAATTGGAATGATCTTATTGACTTCAGAGGTTGAGTTAAAAGAAGGGAAAAAGGAAAAAAAATTGGAATTGAACTGTTTTTTTTGGTTTTTTTTTTTACATAAATGCAGTATGTGAAGAGGAAAGTGAGAGAATCCATGGAGGAAAAAAAATATGTGAGTTAATTCATAAAATAAAGTAAATATTAAATAGAATAAAATAAGTAAAAAAGGGGAAGGGAAGGGAAGGGAAGGGAAGGAAAGGAAAGGAAAGGAAAGGAAAGGAAAGGAAAGGAAAGGAAAGGAAAGGAATAAATCTATGTTTTCTAATTACACAGGTGAAATCTGTAGCCAAACAGGTGTAATTTTCAGGGACTAGCTTCCCAAAAAGCATGTAGAATTCTCAAAATGAGACATAGTGCAAAGAACCCCAGGCTTAAAACTACCAACCTGGTAAGTTTGCATTCCTTAATGAAGAGAACATGGCAGTGCTGCATCAGAATAAGAGATGCACTGCAGGTTTCATAGGCTTGCACTATGTTCCCAAAACATTTTCTGTGCCAGGTCAAGTCCCACTATGTATATTGACCCAAAGAATTCAGTAAGTCTCATTTCATTTTAAAGTTGGTGAGAGAGATGAAGAAGGCACCAAATTAGAAAAACAAAAACTCAATTACAAGGTATTTATGTGCCAGGCTCAGTGGGATTTGGATGAAGCAGTAAATTTCATGCACTGTATTTCTTAAGAAAATTATTTTTTCTGCCTACCACAGAACAATTTTGGCTGGAAGGGCCCTTTGTACATCTCCTTATCCAGTCCCCCTTCTCAAAGCAGGACTAATTAGATCAGGGACCCTTCTCCTCTAGGGTTCTGTGAGGGATTTGTCAGTGGCTTTCAGAATACCAGGATGATGCCATTCACTTCTGAAAGAAGCTTCTGCTCACTGAAAAGAAGAAGGAAAAATAAACACCTCTGAAATTTTACCTTCCTAAAACAGCTACTGAGAGAAATTCATTAGTGGATTACACTAATCATTATGGCAGGAATTACATCCATGAAGTCCATAACCTTGTTGCATATTGCCACACCTGCTGCCCTTTCAATGATACACTTGAATTAATCTCTGGAAAACAGGATCACATCTCCTTAATTACAACATTAAATGACTTAAAAAAAAAAAAAAAAAAAAAAA
>JANVCC010000048.1:2180670-2254709 GCA_025345505.1 Todiramphus chloris collaris | reverse complement strand
AAAAAAAAAAAAAAAAAAAAAGGAGAAAAAAAAAAGGATAAAATCATTTACATTCTTTAATTAAAAGAAAAAGATTCAGCAAGTGTCTGAAGAGACACAAACTTTCCCTAGAAGAACTCCAAGATATCGCATGTGAAGGGGAAGGATAGTAGCTACTTTTTTTTAAAGGGACCTTTTTTTTTTTTAAAGGGACCTTTTTTTTTTTAAAGGGACCTTTTTTTTTTTTTTTTAAAGGGAGTCTTTTTATTTTAAAGGGAAATACAGAAATTGGAAATGGCACTGGGCCAGGTTCCACTACACCTATCCAAGCTGAGTAACAGCTTTAAAATAGCTCTGCTGAATTCAAATACAAAGCCATTGCTCAAAGGAGATCCTAATCAAGATCTTAGAAATTAATTAATACAGTTTACAAATTGAGCATGTGTTTTCTTGTCTGATGCAGGAAGAGCAGACACATCAGCAAACATGTAAGTTGGATCCTTTGAATCCTTGACCATTAGCCCCATTCACTGTCAAAAAACATTTTTCTACAGCAGTTTCAAATAGGTCATCAATGACCTCGATTTTAATCTAATATGTATCTATAGTCTATTCAAATGGCAGCTTTCAAATTGGTGGTTACTCAAGGTTTTCTGTTTAAAACACAATTCCATTTCTTTAATGGGAATATCACTGCTGGAACTATTGTGTCATTAATACCATGAATTCAGTTTCCCTATAGATTTTTCTTGATCGAGTACCTTCTTATACATGTATGTCTCCATAATTGCCCCCTGAAGAAAATAAACATGAAAACCAGTTTTGAAAGCAGTGATAGTAGCTAGCATATGGAAAATGAACGTTTTATGTTCCCTCTTGGATTTGTGCAGAATGCTATGTATGATATATATGATGCTCGTGGACAGGATTAACGGACCTCAATTGACTTAGTAATGATATTGTTGTGGAGTCCCTACTGGTTTCCCAGAGAGGATTGGTATGCTAACAAAAAACACAAAGTTCTAATATGAAGACATAAAAAAGCTTCCACTAACATTACACTACATCACCTCTTCTTCGGACAGATTGTATGGGATGTGAAGTGAACTACCGTGGTGTAAAGTGCTGTATTTACCTTCCAGGGAAATCTGGAAGATTATGAATAAAACTTCAATAATGAAAGAGCCAAAGAAAATCCATGACTCATTCTTAAACAAGGAGTCACTAGAGCATCCTAAACTCATGGTTGAAATGTTTTCCACCTTCTTGTAGGCTCTGTATTTCCAGGGTATTTTAATGTGTATGTTTATAAATATTACAGACTAGAACTTTGGCTGAAGGCAATTCCAGTGTATGTACATATCCTCAGGACCTGATCCTGGTGTCCTTGTCTCAGGTTTGGCTTGATTTCTCCCCACGCATGTTTTGGTGCCAGGTCAGACTCACTAGCACCAAATCACTGCTAAATCAGTAGAGTTACAACAATAAAAGTAGTCTGTTGTGTATATAAATAAAGCATTAAAGATTATCTCAGATACTATTGTATTTACATATGGTGTATATTCTCAAGACCTGCTTTTAGTCCTAAGTCCTTAAGAATTGTTTCCTCTTTTTCACAATCCACAGATCTGCAGGAAACCAAACCACGGAAATGAGTAAGATGTGCACCACCAGAAAAAAAAATACTTTTCAAACCCAAGGAATTGCTTTTTATGGCTTATCTAGTGCCTAGTTCACCGTGTCATTGACTTTATAAAGCTGAGTAAAGGTTTTGCAGTTCAAAGCTCAGTTGTATCTTTATTTACATGAAACCCCTTTTCAGAGCGTGAAAACTCTTTGTAGTGCAGATTGCAGATTTAGCAAAATAAGGCTCCAGCCTGTGCAGGTGAGAGCTGAAAAAAAAAACCCATGCTGCGTGTAAATTTGGTGCAGCTTTCAGTTTACTAAGTGACCTCCGAATTTGCAGGATCATATGAAAACTCATTCATCCAAGAGGAGAAGGATCTGAGACGTTCAGCTTTAGATGGCTACAAACACGGGGACAAATTTTCATGTGACAAATTTGAATTTCAGGTGCCTCAGCGTTCCTGACTGCTTGGCTGTCATCTTCTGGCAAATTGCACGGTAGGTAAACTCACAAAGGCTATACAAGCACTAGAAATCACGGCAGAGTTCCCAGGAGTGCTGATATTTCGTACTCCACCCAACCCCCTGACAACTCATCACTGTGCCTGTACTCAGAGGCATCTGTGGAATTCAGGTTATCTCTTAATTGCATTGAAACAAGACTTTTCAGATTCTTAATTACTGAAGATGTACGTGTCAGGCACCTGGACACCCAGTCTTAAGTGTCTAATGTATACATATTTGCATACATATTGGTATGTGTGTACGTATGAGTTTCTGGGGGGGGGTTGTGGTGTGGATGTACTCAGACGAGCTTATAACTTAGTAGTTTAGCTGGGAATTTAATAGAGAGGTTCAAAGTCTGGTGAATTGCTCTCAGTTCCTCACTGACCAGCGTGTGGCTTCTGAAAAGGCTGTTGGTAGGAGGGAATGATTTGACCTAAAAAGTATTTTGAAAATATACCTGCTCCTAAGACTACCAGGTGTGAAAAAAAAAATGCAACCAACCAGGCTTTGTAAACAAGGAGTGTAACATTTCCAAGGGTGAGTAAAGACAGGAGACAAAACATGCGACATAATCTTTGTATTAGCAACAAGCTACTCAGCTTCTCTGCTATCTAAATGATACTGATGGAGGTATTTGCAACTCCAGTACTGCAAATATTTATTGTGTCTAGTCTGTTCTGTCAGGCATTAAATAACATTCCCATTCTCATTTTGAAGAACTATGTCTAATCTTTGTTTACACTAATGCTTCCTTTGTTGACTTTTAACAATTATGTGCCATTGACAATTGTTTATTGTTGTTTAATTAGGAAGTGGATTATTCCCATGTTTTAATGATTACTGTTCAACAACTTGACAGAAATGTTATTCCCAAAACCACCAAGCACAAATTGGCTTTGATTTATTTTACTTAATCTTGTTATGATTGCATTATAAGCTCTCCAAATTATAATTTTTTTTTATTAATTACAATATCTCGCAGTTTCAGCTCAGTAATGTGTACCAAAGGAAACAAATATAAACTGCCCATGCTGCTGAATTATCTTCCTGTAAGAAAAAAATAAAAGAAAAAGTGTTGGACTGTAGAACAGATAACGTAAAATAAACGCATCAGCACTGACTCCAGAGATGATTCCCAGTTTGCAGATATGTAGTATCCTTTTGCTATATATTCTTAATCGATTAAAGGTGGACATCATCTTTTAAGTATGTTCTCAGTATTAGATGTAAAATTTAAACCAAGAAATTATTAATAATGGACAACTTATAAATGCTGATTCTTACGTAGAGAAGGGCATGGCATCCACCCTCACGAGACAATACAAACACTTATTTTTTTGGCCGTGAAATATTGATGATCAATAAAATAATAATGAGGAAGGATAGCACAAGCTAAAATTTGCATGAGATAGAGCAGCAGCCATTTTCAAATGCAGTAGCTCACCGAATGAATGAAAAACTTCAGAGAGATTAGAATAAATATTGTATCTAGATCTGCTGCCAATCGTCCTTATGCAAATGGAACATCCACTGTGCATTTCTGACAGTACATATTTTTAATATCATTATTTTTGGAAAGGATGCTGTTGTCATGGTCACTCTTTAAACTGTAAACCTGATCAAATAAAGAAATGTTAAAAGGAAAAACTGTAAAAAAAAAAATTACAGGAAAAAAATGAACAAAAACAAAGCAACAAGCTGAAAGGTCTGGTTTATAAACTGAAATTTTCACACTTTTAGTATTTCTTTGTTCTGGTTTAGAATTCATACTTGAAGAACAAATGCTGTGAACTGCTATAAATCTTCCACTTAAGAAGTCCTGACTGAACTTGCATTCTCATGGATCAGAACTGACTTTTGCCTAGTTGAACAGATCTGTTAAGCAGCTCCCTCAAGCTTTTAAAGTCCATTACTCTAGAACTGCATAGACTGCTCAGAGCCTAGAGACACCAAAGCTGCCAACATTTACCTCAGTGCTGGCCTCGTGTTTGGGTTTTTTTTTACATTATTGGAAGGGGGATGCTGATTTACTTGGAAGAATTTTGGTATTAAGAGCCTTGGGTATCCTATGTTGAAAATATTGGCAGTATTAGGCTTTGAAACCCCAGAGCCTGATGTCCCTGTGGCTGGGGTGAGCTAGTAGAAAACAGAGAAGGGCTATGTCAGAACCCTGCCTCCCCTCTGTTAGATGTTTTGAAAGCAGAATATTTTCATGAAATGTTTTGCTTTGTTGACTTAGCTTTCTGACAGGCTGATGCTGGAACTGAAAATTTACAGCCCCATCTAGTTATCGCCGCTTGATTCCATCTAAAGCATTTGAAGAATCTGCCTCACTCCTCGGTGGTGTTCCCAGAGGTCATGCAAGACAGTTTCTCTCACTCTTAGCAATTTCCTAGAGTTAAATGAAGTAGTTTTAGAGAAGAAACACAATTTCTAAAATGTGAAAAAGGCTTTTAGGGATGTTCACCTACTTGAAGGATGACACTAAGCAGTAATACTTCAAACGAAAGTAACACAATGCGCACCAAAATGTGATTAAGGATAAATAGATGAGACAAGTGAAAACTTCACCTTTCCTTCTGAAGACTCTGCACATTTCTAACAATAAAATGTTTTATATGATAGTTGTTCTAAAATACCTTCTTACTGTGTAAAATCCAAAGATGATATTTTCAAAAGCACTTCTTCAGAGTGCTGAGGACCTTCTGTAGGATTTGAGATTCTAATTTAGTTAGGCCATCTGGAAATTCCATCTCAGGAGATCAAAACTCCTAAAAATTACGCTATGTTATTTAAATTTCCTTTCAGTAGTTCTCCATCCACCCCCGAAGTTGTATCCAGATGACATTTCTACTTGCAAAAATTTATTACAGACATGCTATTAACCCTTTTCACCTCAAATTCTTTCACGTTTCTTGCCAAAAGCTTAATCACACTCCCTAAAACTTTAAAGAACTGGCACATCTTTCCTAATTCTGCTTCCTTTTGTAAAAAAACATACCGTTCTTTATATAAATGATGGCTCAATACCTCTGCAAAGAGATTGTGAGGTATTAAGAAGATGGGAATACTGTTAGTGAACAACAGTGGCAGAGAAGTACCAAACATTGATTTAGTTTAAGTCACATAATTTTAACAAGAGTAACCTAAGAATTCATCAAAACAGTAAGCACCAATATGAACCAGACAGTAATTTTTTTTTTTTTTTCCATTATCCATGAAAGTGTTACTTCAGTTTTTGATGACGCACCGTATTTTAGAAATGTATTCTTTTTCCTACTCAGATACTTTCTTTTTAGGGGTGAGGAGTAGTAGGCATTTGTGAAGCCTCATCTCCATGTTTACAAGGTTAGTTGATGGTAGGAATAAAAAAACAATATCCACATGACAGATCCATGTGTAGCTTTGCCTCCTACATGAGGACACAAGTACAATAGTTGCTGTTGCATTACATATCCTTAGATGATTCCTAGGATGAAGCAAGTGCATTTGATCGTAGGCATTATTGAGATATTAGATGTTTATTTACACGGTTGCTGAGGTAATTCTGTCATAAAAGTAATGCATTTGAATCCTTGCAAAGATATAAAAAAAGAAAAAAAAAATTAATTATTAATCAAGTGTCATACTCAGATAACAGATTCTACTGCCTTTGAGTCCATTCACTTTGATAGTAACTGGACCAGACAACTGATATGGAAATATAGTAAGAAGCCTCCCTAGGATCTTTTAATTCCAGGAACATGGGGTCAGCCCAACAAGATTTAATACTATATATGCTAGAAACTGTGTGGAACAATGTTTATGAGAGAAGACAGATATAATGTTAAGCCAATCCCTTTTCAGTAAAATAACAAGAAGTAGTAATAAAAATTTATCACTCTTCTATTTATACACATAAAAAATGAAAGGAAAAATGTATTTTGTGGAATATTTAAATATGTGGATATATTAGGTAACAGGAACTGGAAAACATAAGATTAAGTCGAATGTTAAGGATATGATTTAGCTTCTGAAGGATGTATCTAGTTTCCTAAATCTTCCTTCTGAAATCTTCCAAATTACTTACAACAATGTGCCAGAACCACAAATCAGCAAAAAAAATCATCTTTTTCAAAATGATGAGCTTTGCCATTTCAATTTATTTTATAATTCTTTTATAATATTACACAATTCTGCGTCACCTTCTCTCCAAATGTAAACAGCAATGTTTTAGATGATCAAATTTATTGAAATAGCATCTGGCAATATTATACACATTCCATATGTCTATGTGTTGTATATTTCTATGTGATATATATCTCTCTGAATCTACCTTTATATGATGTCAATGATAAATGGAAAAGTGTCTCATTAATCGCATCACCTGCCTTGTAATATTAAACTGTATTCCAGTTCCTTATGTTGTATCTGTCTACACAATAGCTTTACAGTCACCAGGTGTACTAAATATATAAAAATAATCCGTATTTTGTATTCCTAAATTCAAATGATAGGGAAAAGCTGTAAAAGAGATGAAAAAAGAAAATGTTGATGTTATCAGGTCTATATTCAGACACTGCCATGTCCGGAAATTATCATATATTCCATTTCCCAGGATGTTGAATCCAGTTGAGTTTCTAGTTACAGGGTGAGTAGGACAGGCCTCATGATTCAAAAAATTATGAATCCTTTGTTTCTATGTCAGGGCTGGATTAAGCTGATTTATTCTGGTCCCAACACTTACTTTGAACATGTCTTCTTTCAGCTTAGTATTTGTAACTTCAAGGTACTTATGAAGATCAATTTGGTTTAGTTGTTATTTCTCTTAAGTTAAAAAAAAATAATTAAATAATAAAAATAATAGAAAAATAAAAAAGAAGCCATCCTTTTTTTAATTTCCCTTTGTAAAACAGCTCTTCCACTTTGTTCATTCTGGTAGTCCCCTGGTGTAACCTCCAGTATGAATGATCTTCTCTTGAACACAGTCAGCTAGAACTGTGCATGGCACTGTATGAAAAGATCTCAGCAGTGGCTTTGTTACATTTTCTTCTAGTTCTTTGACAGCTCCTTGTCGGATAGACAGCACGAATGCTACTGTTTATGCACAATCACATCTCATTAATGGTCTTCTGATTCCTCTAGATCATCTGTCACCAGCAGTGGATAAACTGACCATTTCTAATAACTTTTCTTTTGCTATTTATTATTACATGGAAGATCTTGAATTTTGGTGCTGTTTTTCTTGTGTGCTCAAACAGATCTAATAATTGTTATTCTGAACAGATATGGTTCCATTCTAAAAATTTGATAGAAACATAAAGAATATTTTCTATCAGGCTTTCAATTTCCTATAATTTTCCAATTTTTTCTTGCATTCAGACATGGACATTATTAGTCCCCTTAATCTGCATGCATAGCAATCATTTGAATATATTCATACTTGCAATTAATTTACTCTCTGATTATCCACAAATATGTGTTGAATCACTCCTGGGGTTTCTGTATGGATCAAAATAATATTTTTTTCTTTAAGATGAAAACCAGATGAAGTTCAGGAAAAACTGTTTTAGGCAGTGTGGGCCCTGCCCAAGTTTAGTTAGTTCTCTCAAAAATGCTTTGTCTGACAGTCATTTACCATCATTGTAAAACACTTTCAATCTTCATTTACCCTCTCCTACATGTTCTATATAACCTCATACCAATGCCCAGTGCATCTGTCACACCCCCTCAACAGAATGATGTAAAAGTTCTATCATGGCACAGCATTTACACCATTTATGCTCTTTGATCAAAAAGAAAAAAAAAAGCCTGTTTTAGGGTTGCCAGCTGTGCCCCAGAAGAGGTTTAGGCCAAGTATTACAAAACGTGGATACAGCCAATCTGCTCTGAGTCAAGTAACTCAGAACTATGTAAACACAAGCAATTCTTCAGCACACAGTCTGAGGAACAAGGATCACTCCCAGAATTGTATCTTTATCAGCACAGCATGTACACTTTGGTGTTGTCCAGATAACAGTAATTTCTATCTTGATGTACACATCTCCATCAGTCACCCAACCTCCTGATCCCTGATCTGCATCCTTGTTGAGGATGAATATTATTTGTACGATTCTGTGTCCTTTCAGCATTAGATTTTGTCTTACTCTTACTGCATTGACCTTCTTTTTAATTTCTGTGGTTAAAGATCTCTTTATCATTTGTGTTTAATTTCTTTGCAAGGTTTAATGGAGTTACCAGATCTTTTAACTTTATTCTATTGTTTTCAAGACTTTTCCCATGTAACTGCCTATTCTGATTTCCCACTGCATTTTCCAGTCTTTTTAAGGTTTTCATTTTCATAGTCTCTATTCTTTTTCTTCTTTTTTTTTTTTTTTTACCCTTATTTTTTCAGTCTTTTAATATTAATAATCATGTTTACAGGCTTATTTTGTGTTTAGTTTTTCACACATTGAAACACAGACAATCCATGCCTTTTCAGTACAAGGTTTTTTATTTCTCCATGTGGCTTTCTTCTATATGACCCTGCTGCTTAGTAGAAGTACACATAAAATAGCACTAACCCTCGCATTTTCTCTGTGACTGATTGGTGGGGAAATCTGTCAGCTATCATGGGAAGAAATATGCTGGATCTACTTATAACAGTATAATTTTTCTGCAGTCTATACCGTGAAGTCAATTATGTTAATAGGTAATTATTTTAAGTAATTAAAGTTGCTTGTGATAGATTCATCTCACTGCAGATATGTCTTTTTATAGATGGGGTAATGGCTTCAAACTGGAAGAGGGTAGATTTAGATTAGAAGTGAAGAAGTTCTTTCACTCTGAGGGTGGTGAGACCCTGGCACAGGTTGCCCAGGGAAGCTGTGGATGCTCCATCACTGGAAATGTTCAAGACTAGGTTGGATGGGGCTTTGAGCAACCTGGTCTAGTGGGAGGTGTTTCTAACCCCCCCTGGTCTAGAGGGGTTGGAACTAGGTCAATTTTAAGGCCCTTTCTAACCCAAACCATTCTATGTTTTCTAATACAGGTATATGTAACAAGGGAGAACTAAGGAAGCTATAGCAGAATTTCAGAGTATGACTAACTGTTAATGGAAGCTTTTCAACACAAAGGGTGAGTCACCTTCCCAGACTTGGGCCTCTGAAGCTTGGGCATCTAAAACTTAAACATCTGATTCTAAGGAAATTGCTCAGGACACCATTGAGATTCAAAGGATAAAACAGATGTTTCCATAGTGAAATCCAATTTAAGATAGGCATCTAACTGGGACAGGCAACACCCGTACATTTGGGTTTTGAACTATGAAAGGAGCCTACAGGGACTGAATTAGGTTCAGTTATCTTACTAGGAGATATCTCAAGCTAGGTGTCTTAACTTCAGTGAGATGAAACCCACCATCCCACAAAACTTGAGATATGAAACTGAGATGGCTGAGATAACTCCCCCTTGCCACCACTGTGTGGGAAGATGCATTTTTCTCACCACTGACAATGGAATAAATAGAAGGTGACTATATGTCTAGATTGGGCTTCTGATCTAAACAAAGTTAAGACAAAATATATCTTGAGCATTAATGTTGGTGATCCAAAACGAGACAGAGAAGAGACTGCAATAGCAAAATTGACAAGTCTGAACTGGAATCCTCAGTTCCACATACACTACCGAAGAATGAAGAGGGGGTTGTGCCTTAGACATGACTTCAAAATATCCAGAAATACAGGATTTCTGAATGAGATGGTTTATGTATTGTTTATCTAATTTGTTCTCAGTGCAAAAGCACATGTCTCTCTAGCAGAGATCATCTCGAAGATCACCCCCATTCCCACAAGAATACCTTCTGCTATGCTCGAGTCTGATGAAATTATTTCCCCTCTAGCTTAATGAAATTACCCTTCCTTGTCCTTCTTCCTTACTCCAATTTTACTTGCATGTTAACATGGAGGACATTTGCCCTGGGTGTATTTTGTACATGTTCAGGCTGACAAGAACCCTGCTCTTCCCCTTCCAAATGGATAGAGGAGGGTTCCAAGCCCCTCTTTTTTAACACAAAAACTGGGCAGTGGCCTTGGAATTAATATGGCCAGGCCTTTTCCACTGACGTCAGTCCTGTAGTCTGAAAGGCTAGTTGTGGCAGTGGAGCCAGAATGGACATTTCTCCCTAGTATTCAGAGTAGCTAGGACATACAGGTGAGGATGTTTTGAAGTTTTCCTGAGTGAGTTTCCAACTCCTAACGTCACAGTGATGAGTTTCACCAAGCAGTAAGGTGGCCGCATCATTTTGTCCACCTTAGTTCTCACAACATGGTATGGCTCTTCCCACACTGCCTCCGCAGGAAAGGGAGTTGGAGCAGGCAGATAATAAAATGCTACAAATGGGAAAGCCTTGAATAAAGCAGCTGTCACGTGTGCGAAGCAAGCGTTGGTAGAGTGAAACTCTTTCAACAGTGTTTCAGGTTTTTCCAGCTCCACATTGTTTTATGTGACAGAATGTCTTTAATTAGGTTAGCAAAGGCTGAGATAATGTCTGTATTTGGCAAATGTGCTCTGCAATGGCCTAAGGGCTTCTCTGTGGTGCTGAGCAGCTTCAGTACCTCTGAATGCTCAAGACTGTGCAGACTGAAAGCTCTATCCCGGGCAAATGATGATTGCATCATTAGTAAGCAGTTAATTACTTTCTCTTTTATCTTAACTGGATCATAGCTTTTTTGAAGGTTTTATACTCTTTGTTTTACCCCACTTGTCTAAGTCTTGAACAACAGGCTCCATTGTGTCTTGCAGGCTCTTAACCACCTTCTCCCAGGGAAGCAAAGATAGAGAGCGCAGTATAGGTGTCCTCCTTGGAGCAATGATAAATAAAATAGCCACCTGGGTTCCTGAAGAGGATGGCCTTCCTCGTGGACAAAGAATGTCCAGTTGTGGGATTTTGCTCCCAGTATGAACTCACAGTTCCTCATGTGGAGAGTGCAGTGTTTTCAGGAAGCGGATTACAGCAGCAAAAGTCGAAAATGAAGCCAGAGTGGCATAACTCAAAAGCTGTGCTTTATTAATATTGGTTTATAAAATATTGCTCTCTTCTCTCTTGTTTTCATTTTGCCTGCTTAGAAAAATACTTACAACTTGTGTGGTCTTGAAGATTAACCTCCTTTCCACGTATGAGATCGCATAAGAATCTCAGATCACCCCATACCTTTTAAGGTATGTGAACTGATTTTGATTTTTATATAGCAGTATTCATACCTTCAAAATTATGCACCTAAAGCAGACTAAATTAGAAGAAACACAAGCTTTATACATACCATTTGATTTAATGTAAAAGACATTTAAAAGATTGTGTGTGCACAAAACAAAGGCTCATGCCATCACATTGATATGATGGATTAATTCTCCACTAAGAGAAGCAGAAGAAAAAATCTTTCAGAGCCTTTCTGCATACCACCCACCAGAATTGGGTGGAAGGCTAAATTCTGGAGCCATTTCTGTGGTTGCTCAATTAATTGGATATTTCCTCCTTTCATTTTAATGAGACTAGAAACTACTTTTAGAAAATTACAAGATAGTTCACCTATGGATGTCACACTAAATGTATGGCAAGGAAGACATTTGAAATCAGTATGGAACAATGAATTCTGAGCTGTGTTGGTAAAGGGCGATTCTCCTCTGCTAACACAAGGCCTTACTCAGAGGACTTGTTCCCACTGTTTTCTTCTAACCAACATTCTGTAAAGCCTGTTGTATTAGGTGGCATGGAAAAAAAATAATTAATTAATTGAAAATGGTTTTCTCTATCTTTAATTGTCATAAGTGTGTTACATAACTGAAGGCAAATCGCTTGGTTTTCTCCAGGGCTAAGGTGAATGGTAGGAAGTTTGAATCTTACTGGATGATTCTGTTATTTAATATTTGCATTCTGTCTTTCCCTCAGTAATATGATTCTATAGTTAGGTGTGGTATAAGAATGTACTGAGGTGAGTTTAGGGTTAGGGCTGGGCATTGTCAAGCTCTAGCACCTGATGGCAGTAATCCCTAAATTGTCCAAAACCTTGACATTTCCTAATCCACTCAGTCGCAGTGATTCATTTCACATCATCCATCTGCAATCCTTTGTCCCTTGTGTCTTACCTTTCCTAACATGACAAAATACAATCCCTTTATTTTCCATACCATACAAATACTATTCCTTTCAGTCCTAAAAAAGCACAACTGGATGCCATGAAACAAATTTTGCTGAAAAGCAAAGTGCTAAAGTTCAAACAAGGAGATATAGAATCATAGAATCATTAAGGTTGGAAATAACCTTCAAGAATATCAAGTCAAATAATCTACTGGACATTATCATGACCACTAAACCACATCTTGAAGTGACACATCTAGGTGGTTTTTGAACCCCTCCAGGGATGGTGATTCCATCCCCTCCCTGGGTAGCCTGTCCCAAGGCCTCACCACTCATCAAAAAAAAAAAATTTCCTAATATCCAACCTAAACCTCCCCTGGTGCAACTTACTCTCATCCCATCACTAGTTACGTGGGAGAAGAGACCAATACCCTCCTCACCACAACCTCCCTTCAGGGAGCTGTAGAGAGCAATAAGGTCTCCTCTCATCCTCCTCTCCTCCAGACTAAACAACCCCAGGTCCCTCAGCTGCTCCTCATAAGACATTTTCTCCAGACCCTTCACCAGCTTGGTTTTCCTTCTCTGAACTCACTCCAGCACCTCAATGGCTTTTTTATCCTGCAGTGCCCAGAACTGAACCCAGTGCTCAAGCTGTTGCAGCATCTCAAGAAGTTGTTGCTCAAGAAGTTGCTGCATCTTACAGAATCACACTACTAAAGACACCGAAAATACAATGAATGTCCTCATATACATCATATGGGATAACAGAGGAAATTTTAAATCCATATGGAAAAGAGCAGGATACTTATTGTGAGGCATGTATAGATAATGGTCATAATGCAGTCAGCACACGGTAATTTTAAGAGAGGGAGATTTGGAAATGCCAAGTTTGGAAGTTTAGACCTCAGATCACCCTTGCTCAAGGCAGCTATGTTTTTCATCAGTCACACTGCTTGTTTCCAAACATATGTAATGAATGCTTTTTCGCGTACCACAAAACCATTGTCCTCTAAAACCTTTTCTTTCTTTAATTGAACTGTTATTTCGTAAAGTCTAAACAAATGAGCAGGTTGGAACTGCCCTTGGGAGATACAGAGGAGTGAGCAGAGCGTAGGTGAGATCAAAAGGCTGTCTACAAAGACCTGAATAAGATTGAATGGCATATATTTTACAGGGATTCCTGAGTTCACAATGAAGATAAGTGGGAATGCATGCATACGAAAAGTTCCTTTTAAAATGAGAGTCAATATTACATTAACATTATTAACATTCAGATGATGTATACAGTTTAAGAACATTCTGAAAACCATATAACACAGTTAACTCTATTACTACAATACAGTGTTGCCCTTTATCTGTCAAGAATAATCTAGAAATAAATTGCCGTAAGGAATTTAATTATGTTGGTTTGTCTTTTTTCTTTTTTTTTTTTTTTTTTTTTTTTTTGTCTTGTAGGAGACAAGACAGGATCTTCTTTATGGTATGAAGTCCTTAATTTTGTATTGTTTCACTTTTATGTACTATCAGCATTTCCAGAATAAAGATATCCATAGAAACTTAAATTTTGCTTAAATATAGTCAACCCCGTGACAAATGACAGAGATTTTTATCATAAGACAAAAGAATAGTAGCAATAAAAAGAACAATCTTAGAAATTACTAAGAAAAGTCAAATGCTTTAAGGGTAATTAGAGCTTAATTAGAAATAGAGATGCTATCAGCATGATAATAGTTGCCATTTTATTCATGCCAATGCATAATTTCTGGTGACACAATGTGGTTCTATCCTGAAAGCAAGCATTCATAAATTGCTCACAGTAGTTAGTGGTTGAATTTGTAAAATAACTGTGTTTTGTTTTCCGTAACTAGTTGTCTTCTAAGTACTGATCTGATCATTTAAATTAAAGGGGAATATTTATGAAAATTAGCTCCAGTTGCCGGAGAGTTCATTACGAGGAATAATTTACATGTGAAATAAAATGTTAACTACCTAAAACCACCTTGATATCACAGTAATGCTGGATGTTATGGAAGAAAACAAGAAAATTCATTATAACGCAAAAAAGCATTTGAAAATACTTTGGAAAATGAGAAAAGAATAATATATTCACCTTTCAGTGTCTTTGCCACCTCTGATCTACTAGACACCATTATGGTATTTTTTTAGCTGTTGCTGGTTAATAAAAGTTTACCAAAACAATAAGATATTTTGATTACAAATCAGATACAGTTTTAAAGTGATACCTTGAACATCAGCACATCGCTGCTTAATGTTCTTATTCATTTATTAACCATAGGAGACTGATTATATTTGCTTATAACATGAAGGGTTATGAAATCTAATTATTATATTTTAAATGTTCAAGGATTCAGGAACAACCTTGAAAACACAAAAGAGAGAAGGCTAATCAATCATTTTGTCTTTCAAAGTGCCACTTGCCCACTTGCAAACATGGTAGATAGATTCTTGACTGTAGCCAGAAGATACATATTTTCTTTCCTTCATGTTTTCATAAAGTTGTTACTAACCAATATAACCCTTTTCATACAAAAAAAATATTTACCTTTAAGTGTAATTAGAAAAAAACATAGACCTAATTTTATTATGCTTCTTCTTTCATAATAAACACTAGATAATTAAATTAAAGATTTAACCAGTTAATTCACTTAAAAAAAAAAAAAAGCACGACTTTATGCCTTGACTAGGAGTGAAGGAAAAGCCACCAGTTGACATTTCTTCAATTTTTAGAGCTTCAGTTCCACTTTATTCATATCAGTCTTTTCTTCCAGCAGCAGAGAATCCCCCAAAGTCATGCTTCTCTCAGACATCATGTGACCTGACAGCCACAGCCTTCAGTTTGGTTAATCTGCTCCACAGAGCCCTTCTAGCCCCTAGCATTCTGTGATTCTGTGATTATTATCTTCAATGCTGTTATCTAGATCGCATGCTTCATCCAGATTTGAGTTAAAGTCTTGGTTAAAAACACAATCTAGCGAGCTTCCATGAAGAAAGACCCTCGTTTAACTTGAAAAGGATGGTCATTGATAATTTTATTTATCTCATGGCTGGGAAATAGCATGAAGGATTACAATTTAGGATTTTCTGAATAGAAAAAAGACAAAAAAAAAAGCTTGCAGAACTTCAGATTCAGACTCTGACACAGTTACAGCTGACTGCTTCCAAGAACATTTCAACCTTCTAGCCAGACTGGGCTGCGGTGCTGGTTAAAGCAAAGCATAGACAGCTCTATTGAAAATATCTAGAACTGAGCCAGACTCCTAAATTCCCTTTATAGTCAGTGGAATGAAGTAGGGATTTTTAAGGCATGATTCACTTCTATTTTAGACAAATGTCTTCATAGATCAGGTGCATCTCAGTCTAAAACAGTGGTGTTTTCTCTAAAGCCAGAGCTCTGAATCTTTAGAAAACTCACTATTCTATCATTTTCCTCCAGTTTCACCATCTTTCTCCTGATCACAAGCAACCAAAGAAATGATACAGTCATGCATCAAAACTTTCTGCTATTTGGACAAATATGTTTTTGGGTGTCATTTCTAGCAGTTTCTATTTAAGATACTAAACCAACTTATTGAAGCTCACCCTTTTTTATTCAAGCACCTTACTAAATGTGAGATGGTAGTTTGCATTGTCTGGCTAGCCACGGACAACATGATTTCTTGATCCCTAGTTATAGACCAAACAGTTGTGAGAATTGTATTTTGGGGGAAAATACACTTTCTAGAAAAACATAAAGTCTGAATAGCCAGCGATAGCTTCGATGACTACTTTAGCAGATAGAACATGGGTTTCTTCCCACAAAAATAGTTGGGCAGCTATCCACTGAAGACATTCATTCTCGCCATCTATATCAGACCATTACATCTGTATCTTGAACAAATGTTCCTCAAGCTACCACATAATAACCATACAGACACACTCTGACATGTATAGTTAAGTCTCTTTTAGTCTTTCAAAAAAAAAAAAAAAACAGCAGAAACTTTCTTACCATGAAAGAGGCTTCATCTCTTAGGATAGTTCCTTGGAGAGCCCTTCACTCCTGTCCTTATATAGGTATCAGCAACAATACTGCCAAGTCTTTTAAGGCTTCAGGCCAGAGATTTCTGCACATTTGCATATGCATCTGGCAAAGGTTACTAAATATTCTCCTTTATTTTTTTCAGCAGCATTGACCATTTGGCTCCTCACCCAGAGCTGCATATGTTTTTCTGAGAGGTTTTTTTTGTCCTTAAGTACCACTAACCTATTTGTAGAGTAATAGGCTTTTTGATTGTTGAGAATTTATTCTTGGCTTTACAGTAATAACATTGACTTGAATATTTTAAATGCCTCTAAGTAGCTATGGGAATGTCTTTATGAGTGTTTATGACCTTGACTGATGGAAATGTTTCAATCAAAATTTCAGCATAAGCTTGGACAGTTGATTTTCAAGGAAAGAGAACTCTTAACGATGCTTCATCTCCATCAACTGTAATTGTTCTTCCAAGCATTTTATCAGACAATATTTCTGGGACCATCTCCTACCTTTTGTTCAGAATGTGACTCCCTGGAAAGGGTGGTTTGATGCCAAATTGACATCAAGAAGATATAGAGTGACTCTTCCAAACTACCGTACTCCAGTGTAAAAGAAGCTAATGAGATCCTGGAACAGTTGAGCCTGCAAAGCTTGGCACATTTCTGCAGAATATCTAAATTCAAATCCTCTTGCCTGGCTTTTATTAACACTAGCAATATGAAAGATTAAAAAGGGCAGCTTACTAAATATTTGCTTTGGATTCAGCACTTAATACTTGCTATGTTCTTACAATTTCTTTGAAAACTGTCCAGGAGGATGTGGCAGTATCTTTTATCTAGGTATCAAAGCTGGAGATGGTAGAAGAAAGTCTTCTGAGTAATAATCTAAAGTAGCTGCATCATGCATAACAACTGATTATTTAATTAAAGCTGTCAGTGCTAGTGCACACTGTATACGCACCAAATGTGCATTAATTTGTCAGATGTATTAATTATGAAAAGAAATATTAAGAGAAGTCGGTGCCATGTAACACATATTGTTCCTTATGTGCCAGTGACATTACAGGCAAGAGTTGAAGTTTCTCACTACCAGGAAGGAACAATACTCTTGTTGTTTTGTTCATCATCAGAACCAGTCTTCTCCTGTTTTCAGTGTTCTTTGGCATATTGTCATTTGGAATTACTTTATTCCTTCCATAGCTACTGTCTAGAGACTGTACCAGGGTGTCAGTAACTAACTTCCTGAGAGACAGGCAGCTCTTCACCTGCACTATCCCTTCTGCATTCTCCTCCTTTGTTCCCTCTTATTAGCCATTTCAGTGTGGATATCCTCTCACCTTTCCCTACTGAAAGACCTCAGACTGGACCCTCTTCATTCCCTGGGTCTTTCTTCTTATTATTCTTTTCCTTGTCACAGTGAGCAAATCTTACCTTTGTATTAATTTATTTCTTCCCACATTCTCTTAGTAGAAATGAAACCTCGCTTGGAAATCTTTTAAGAAGTGTTACTGTTTTGCACCAGAATGTAGTTGCCAAAAGAGTTTTTCACAAGGACACTGTCAACAAGATTTCTCTGGTTCAAGCTAAAATTTCACATTTGCCTCAAAGCCAGAATCATGCAGAACAGTCTTAGCTGCTTGCTCTGGAAAAAGGCAGCATGACAAAACCAGAAATGCGGGTCTGAATTTTCTGCATCTCAGGTGAGTATATTTACCGGGGGTTGTGACTTGGATTCTTGGATTCTCAGTTCACCCTTGTTAATCAAAAGGATAACTACTAATCAAAAGGATAGCTATTAATCAAATGGACAACTAATGAAGTCTTCAAAAGCTTCACAGAATAAGAAATGTATATCTGCATCTACTCCAATGACAATAGGTCTTCTTAGGTTACAATACCTCATCTTTAAGTCTGGCCTACCCTTCCTGTGTTAGTTCCATATAGTTCAACACCCTGGGAAATTTTTATATACAAGGCTTTTATCCTTTATATTTTATATATTGTTGCCTCTTCATTCTATTTTATTTAGAGACATCTTCCATTAGCTTCTCATAGTTTTCCATAATCCTGTCCCAAAATTCTTTCTGCTCTAATCACGTCTTAGCTTCATCCCTTTCTACCTGTGTCTCTCCATTACATTACATTCATTACATTCTTACTATGTCTATCTCTTTTTTTTCTTCTTAAATTTCATGTGGTTCCCTGTTCAGAGTATCCAACTTCTTGCTTCTTTACTCAGTAAACTCCTTAAACTTGACTTATTCCATCACTTCCTATTTGCACGTGTACTACGTGAATGTCTAAGAGCTCCTACTACCATAAACCAGATAAATTGTATCAAAAAGCTCTTTTTTTCCTTTTATTTTTCTTAATTCTACCATAAAGATGGTACCCTACCTGACATAGCTTTCTTCTCCATTCTTCATTTACAATGTGTATGAGAGTTTAATAAAACTAATACAATTCACAGAAAACTTCCTGACTCTATCAGTGTGGCACAAAAGGGGGCTAATTTCAAAGAAGAAACTAAGAGACACCTCCCTAATCCAATTTAAAACCATATAGAAAATATAGTTACATTTCAGATTTGCAGCAGCTTTTTCTCTTCATCTATGGGAGTGTCTACTGTTAAACTAAATCCCACTTTCAGAAGCTGTGGACACAATTCCTACAAATCTAGATTAAAATGTGGACTGCTTAAAAATGGCAGAACCTGTTTATGATGTTCTGAACACTTCCTTCATGAAACTTTGGAAACATCAAGGTCGTTCAAAACTTTTTTCTCATATCATTATAAATACTTATATATAGTATACATATACATAGCAGGAAGGAAAGCATTGTATATCATAAGTACTGTATTTTCTAAAATTATAATAAGATTTAACATAGTTATTTGGCATATCTAAGTAATATGTTACCCTATTCAGAAATAGAAAGGAAAATTCAGAATTTCTAGGAAAGGCAAAAATATATTTTATATTAAAGTAACCCTAGGAAAAACAAGACCAGGAGAGATAAAATCTTTACAAGAAACAATGTGTTTGAAACGTTCAGATAAGCCTTTTTATCCTAGCTGTATCAGTTGGTGTAATAAGGGATATTATCTCTCCTTTAAAAAGGCAACTCTTTTCTTGTACTATTAGACCAATATGGCAACTTAACTAAAACTGAATAATGGCAAAGTAGTGATCAGAATAGCACTTCGAGGGCAGCACAGATAATAATGTCTGTGATAATGCTTGTACCTTCAACCATCTTTCAAAATGGAATGGCTTCCATAGCATCGAAGTTCAGATAATTCAGCCATACACAGAAATCAGCTGACCATGAAAATTTTTTTGCATGAATCCAGGAATCCAAGACACAATTTTTTTCATGAAAAATATCATGCAAAAGCTGATACACATGCAAAGCATCTTTTCCAGTTGCATAATAGATTTGCCAGTAGTTTTCCTAATACCCCTGTCCAAAAAGAAAGAAAACCCATTCACATTAGAGATAGTGAAATTATATAGTCCATATAAACCGAGAACAGATATTTCTTATCTGATTCATCTGAGTTCTTCCAAAAATCTACTTCACTGAGATAAGAATTGACTGCATTCACTAATCTACCATAATAACAGTGGGATGCCTATACAATTAACTCAAAGCAGATGTCCACGATTTAGTCAGATTAATCCCATCCCTAGTGACAAATGTCATCTTAGAAGTATCTTTAGAATCCAATTTTCCTACTGTTTGCACATGCCATGTTGAATGATAATTCAGAACAATTTTTTGGAGAAGCATTTCGAACAGCTGAGCTATATTAGTAAAGAAGGGTTATAAATGGTTGCTGGCTTGGTATTACAATCCACTTCATGTAATTAATAAGGGTTAAGAGATGTGACATTCATTAGGGCAGTGGTCATTGTCCTCACTTCCATAATTTAAAGTATGTAATAATAAGCTCTAGGGATGCCTCCAAAGATAGTCTGAAATTACTCTGGGTTGCTTTTTAGTGTTAGAACAAGAACACTTGGACCTATGCTTGGTATTTTCCAGAGCTCCCCATGGTCAATGGCATGGTGTTATTCTGGCTTCATTATACATATATATATATATATATATATATATTCTTTAGACAGGAAAGACAGAACATCTCCTCAATGAACAACTACGACTTTAGTCTCAGTAAGAAATACAAGAGCTGGCAGGTATCTCCAGTGGGCTATTCCACCTGCAGGGTCTCTGTAGAAAGTGTATATTGTTTGCTTTCAGATGAAGAAAAAGAATGATAAAGTAGCTACCTGCCCTAAGATGTGTTTTCCTGTTATAGAAACATTTGTGTTTGTTTGTTTGTGGCTTTTTTTCTTTAATTTTCATCAATATCTGTTTTTACATAGCAGTGTTTTATAGAAATGCTCTTAACATCTACTAGGAAGGGTGCTGAGGTACTGTGATGAAAAGTGACAGGCTACTAGGACAGAAATTCTAATAGAGATGGACAAGATATGTTGATAAGTTTCTTGTCATATATCAAAAAAAAACCCACAAAAGAGTGCATTTTAAGTCGCTCTAGATATTGCTTCAGTGAATGCTACATTTACCTTCCCCTGTCCCTAGAAATCATTTTTAAACAACTAAATGTGACTCATCCCATTTTTTTTAAATTTTAATTTAAGTTAATACATCATTTACTTGCAACATGGCATAAATATTTTAGAATTGATGTCTGAAACAGATGAGTTTTTTCAGTTTAAAAAGAAGTGTGATGGTTTGTGCCCAATATTCTTTCTGAAAGTTTCAGAAGGATTTTTACGATATAATCACAAATTATAATTGTGTCATTATGCATAATTACTCTACACCATTACATCACATAATTGGATCAGTTCAAGTTCTAATTGCATGGTTAGAGAGATTTACTCTAAGTATGTTTGGGATATAATTACACTAATTTCATGATTCTGGGACCCGCAGAGTCCAAATTTTGTAGGATTAACATTTATTTTTGTGGTTCTGTCTCACAGAAGGAAAATCTTAAAATGGTTTATTGGTTGTATAACGGACCCTATTTGTTTTTGCCAGCATGGTATTAATCTCTATTTGCATTTGTAATGTACTGAATTCCATTTTTATGTGTAAAGATTAGAGAAAAGATGAGGACAACGTTAAACCTGCTTAAGGGCCACCTTGGCCACTGGTCTAGAAATGAAAAATAATCACACGTAGTGGTCAGCACATGGCAAGAAGCAGATGGGCAGAGACCAGTAGGACCAGTGCCAGCTGGTGCACAAGTGACAGGGTCTGCTTCACGGTCTTGTGAGAGAGACAGTTCAGAGAAGTTGATGTGGTATTACTGGGATGTTAATAACATCCCATGTCACATCCATGGGTGGGCCCGTGGCAACCCGGACACCACCTGGAGTATTGTGAGCTTTAAAAGACCAAAAGTTATCAGTCAGATGGTAAAAAACCCTGACGTTGACCTTATGATATTGGCATTAAAAGTAATCACATTATGTTTTCTATTCTGTTTTGAGTTTTAAAACGACCACCTGCTTCTCTTCCAGCGGTAATCAGCATGCAATGGTTTCAGGTTGAAAAGTCAATAAGGTACAACTTTCCTTATTTCTTCCATTCATTCCTTTAAGCTAGTGAAACTATATTAATTTCATCTTATTATCTTGAGTTTTCCGTTTCTCCCCATGCCTATAGCAGGTATTAGAAAATGTTTACTATAGATCTGTAAAAGCCTCAAAGCATTAAGATTTTTTGTGTTCATTATTTTCACAGCTGAAATACTGAAAATACTCCTAAACCAGCCTAACCTTGGAAGTAAATGACACCATCACAAATACACAACATTTCCAACAGTAATGTATGTATTAAAAATCACTATCATCTTCAAAGCAAATCCCCAGATGACTGCCAGTCACTAAGATGGACTTCTGTTGGTTTACACACAAAAGACACAATTTTGTTGTTCACACAGAATCATATAAAATTACAGGCTACTTTTATTTTAATTGTATTTTTTATTATTATTATTATTATTTATTTTTTGGGATTGGGGAGGAGTCCTGCTTACATACAGTATTCTGTAATTACATTTTGAATTATTAGTTCATGATTTGGTGTCTATTTCCATGTAGTAGATGCTCTTTGCTATAATTTCCTGTCCAATCATGAAACAGTCATTGTGTAAAAAAGAATTTCATTTCACTCCCTTCTAGGAAGTCTACCTGTGATCCAAGACACATTTCACTTGCCCTTCACACCAGCTACTCATGACTTTTTGCTTATAAGGATTTCTCCTTAACTTTCCATCTCTGTTTCCTTTCTTAGCATCCTTAGCAAAAGCATCAAGTTCCTTCTTTGATACTACTGTGATGGGTCTAGCCCATAGCCATGTGGTGGGTCAAGAATCAAGCTGTGTCTCCAGCCTCACCATCAATTCCCCCACACCATTATCGCCACCACACCCCAAGCTGTCCTGGCTGTCATACCACAGGAATATCAACATTTCTTGCATTTTCCTGACAGCATGGAGGTCTTTTAGCCAACCAGTGTAGAAAAGGTGGTCCTAGAGGCTCTGAGAACCAATAAAAGTGGCACTGTAGCAGATCACAGAATGTCCCCAGAGAAAGGAGCGTATCCTTCTACACTACTTCCACTGTCATGTTTGGTATCTCAGGTTGGGATCACATGTGAGCAATAAACTAATGAGAGCCAGCATCTTCCCTTTTATTAACATAATAATAATTAAGGTAGATTTGTTTTAGGCAAAGGCTATTAGAGAAATGTCTTGATATTTGTAGTTTTATGCATATTAATATGCATCAATTTCAGGGTACATACGCAGAGAAAACAGCAAGGAAAATAATACCATTATTTCTGCAGGTGGAATGGCTAAGAATTACTTTTTTCCCTTTCAAATTAAACAGGAAAAAAATCTGTTCTGAATCCACTTTTGATCTTCCCCCCCCTCCCCTTATAATTGCTATTTTTTATAATGGATTATAAATCTTAAAATAAATAAAATTCTGCCCCTATGAAACTTTATGTTTTCTACTATAATTAAAGGCTAATCAGTATAGCACTGGACTGCCCAAAGTAATAAATAGCATTTTCAGATAATTAAATGCTAGGGCCAAGCTGAAGTATTTTATGACCTTAAAAGTCACTTACTGAGAGTATAAGTCAAAGCATTTTTTTTTCTTTCTGAAGCCATATTTTTAAGAGCTAATCAGGCATAAGAGAGGTTTTTGGAACTAATGATCATTTTGAGTTTTCCTTAAAAACTTTTTTAGCTTCTCTGTTTATGCTCTATCTTTAAGCGTGTAAGGCAGAAGGGGAATTTTTTAGGGTTTTCTATCATGAACTGTTATTAACCATATTCCTGGGAAAAACATTAAAATAATTTATTTCCAGTTCATAGGACAATAATAGACAGCCTAATTTAAGGAAACTTTTTATTGTGTATTATTATCTGTTTTATTCTATAGGGAAGGAGGGAGAAAGGCAGGCAGGAAGGAAGGCAGGAAGGAAAAGGAAAAGGAAAAGGAAAAGAAAAAAAGAAAATAAGGAAAAAAAGAAAATAAGGAAAAGTAAAGAGGGGAAAGGGAAAAGGAAAAGGAAAGAGGAGAAGGGGAAAGGGAAATGGCAGGGGCACAGCCAAGGGAAAGGGAAAGGGAAGGCACATATCCCAGCAAACAGTGGCTACAAGTACTGGCATCAAATAGAAAACTGTCAATGCATCTTAAAATAAAATGAATACATTTCTAAATGCTGTGAATTTTGCTGTGTCTGTAATGTACTGTGTCAAATCACTTGAATAAGGAAAAGTTCACTTGCTTCTGGGAATGAAACCACTGCACATTTCAACTGCCTGAAAAGATATCACTTAAGCTAAAATAAGTACAGAACCAGACAATAATAAAAATCAGACCTGGTAAATACTATATTGTCTGCATCATCCTTTAGATCTCTGTATCAGAGGTTAAGACTTTGTACAATGGAGGTCCCATTTAGATTCTCTTCTGCTGTTGGATGCTGGGTTGATATTCAAACCAGACAGGGGATTCCTCAACCTATTAGGTTTATTCAGGTGAAAAGAAAATCCAGAAATTTCTAAAGGAATTACGTACACAAATCACTTAAGAGGCTATTGCTTCCTGATTTCTTTAGGTTACCTGACAATACTCTTCTAACCTGGAAGTCACACAGGGAAGGTAAATGTCCTTTAGAATGCAAGCACTGTGGATGAGGCGATATAGGTACTTCTTGTTAGTAAACAAAGATAAGACAGGTTGGTTTGTTCCCTCTGTAAACTGTCATTCCCTGGATTTTTACGCTCTGATAATTCCAACTGAAGCTCACATATTAATAATGCTTAATCAGTAATTGATAACTTTTGTAGATGGGCTTAATGAGGAACTAATTATTTTCTGTCAGGTCCTAATTATTATTTGCTGCTTTTATTGATATTCCAGTTAGCTCCCCAGAAAAACTGAAGTCCCATTATAACAGGTATTATGCAATCTCACAGAATAAGAACATTTTTTAAGAGGAGTTTACATTCTAAATAGACACAGCAATGGATAAGGAAGGAAATGGAAGAACCTAAGATCTAAAAAAAGATTCACAACAGAGGGAAGAATAGAATTGCCATTGTCTTTCTCCAGGCTTTTCTCTGTGTGTTCTAAAGGCTGTCTGATTTTAATGAGCTATTCCTTAGGGTTGGTGGACTCCAAATTTACCAAAAAAGCTGACCTAATGTGGGAAGATCATTACAACAAAAAGGTGAGGATGCATTCTGTTTTCATTTAAGGATATGCAACTACCACACAGTCCAAATGCAATTAGAAGCAATATAAGTATTCTCTTCAGTCCTAAGCAGGCTTCTCAAGAAAGCAGTAGGATCTGAAAACGACAACCAATATCCAGCCTGAGAGTAAAAACAAGAAAATTTCTTCTGAAATGATGTTCAGAGAAATGCTGTGATGGATAGAAGGAGAGCAGTAGGTTAAGAATTAATCTGTACCCTCAGCAAAGGTATAGCATATGCAAACCTAGATTAAAGCTTTCAGAAAGGAAAAGCTGGCTTATTTTTCTCCTTTTTTTTTTTGTGATTCTGTTGACTTGCCAAACATCGTGGCAAACTACCAACAATACTAATAGTCTAGCTGTCTACAAGCTGCAGTAGTGATCCTAATTAGGACCTGCAAGTGAAAGCACAAGCAGTTGCATGCAAATTGCAAAATTCAGATGATTACTTATACAAGAATGAAAATTCTCTTCTCTTGCTCAAATTCCTTTTTAGAGGCTGAATTTGTAATTGACCATTTCTCCAGTATTTTGAGAACAGTAATTAGAATGAGCAGCTTGAACTTCTTTTATTTGAGAGCAAATAATGAAAACTAGCGTAGTTACAAGACTTTCCATGGCATGTAAGTGATGCTAATAATGTTCCTAAATGTTTCAATTGATCTCTCCTTTTGAATGACACACAAATCCAACGTATGGTTTGCCTTACACCCTCCAGACATAGAGAGTGGGAATGACTTCAAAGCACACAGGGACTGTGGGATTTAATGTCTGATTTCAGAAGGGGCCATTTATACTCTCCAGCAACTAGTAGCTCTCAGTAGATACTGCACCTGATGAGCAGATTTTCAGCCTGTCAACATATTATATAAAAATCTTGTTTTGATCTTTGTATTCTGAAATGTACTTCAGATGGTACTAATTACACCAAAACCCCTATGACAAAAGAGAGGATATCCTATCCAACACAGCTCAAACCAGAAATACCACAGTTCACAGCTAACCATGTTGTCTTGCCATAGGCCTTCCATAGAGATCAGGTCCAATTTTGGCTCCTGCTGCTGCTCGAGACAGGTGAGAGAATGGACTTTGGACCTGTAGCACTACCAAAAGCTGACATATGCTGGAGGATTGCTGAGACTTGTCAGCTTCTTTGATGGCATCACCCACATAAAACAGATGGAAATGTGGTTGTGAAATTCCTATACGTTGATTTCCTGACTGTGGTATCAGCTAACTAAACAAATAGAACTTCTAAGCCATATGGTCCTTCAACTGGCTCTTAATTTCTTACTCTAAGGGAAGAGAAAAAAAAAAAAAAAGAAAAAAAAAGCGCTTTATTATACAATACTGAAGCGAAAATCCTTTTTTGAGCAGGTACTATTATTTCCTCATACAGTTGCTGACGACCAAAAAAAACCCATGAGCATTACGCTGAATACTGGTTTTAACAAAGACAGCTGGGGATTCTATTTTGCCCCTGAAATGGCTGCATGCTGTATTTCTAGAGCTAGAGAAGTTCAGACTCTGGACAAATATGCACAGAATATAATAAATTCCCATGAATTCAGAAATCAAGAGGCTAGCAAAATTGAGCTCAACCTATTGATTCTGATATACTTTATAGAATTATAAAAATATTGACTGCAAATACATTCTGGAGTAAAGACCCTGTTACATACCAGCACACAGTGTGAAATTACACCTAAAGGCATTCCAACCTCTTCTGAAACGTTACCTTCGGCTTTTCATTTTGGCAAGAATTTTTTTGAACTATAAGTTGGAATCCTTTAGGAAAGTGGTGCTGTCAGGAAGTTAAAAAAAAAAAAAAAAGATTGATGCCATCGTTTCACGCATGTAGAAAAATAATATATGGATATTTTTTTCTCACTTCAAACAATAGTGGGAAAAGATTTTCTGAACGGCCACTTTTGTAGCAGCATTGCCTCCATTGACTGAAAGGATTTGTCTCTGCTTGTGCTATTTGAGATAGCTTGAACTGAACAAGACAAAAGTCTTTTTTTAAAAATAGCAGTTTGCTTCCCCCCCCCCCCACCCCCTTCTTCTAGCTGGCTTCCTTTGGAGTGAAAGGGATAAATAATACAAAAATTCCTGGGTTTGTTCTCGTAAGGAAGAGATTGTTAAAGAAAGGAATTGCTACCTCAGAATTAAAAGTTTTCTGTTGTCAGGTTTTTGAAGCTCTTTTCTGTTAGGAGTGTGACTGCATCTTTCAGTGGGCGAGACAAGGTAGCCTTACGAATATTGTGCTGAGGCACCTTCTCTCCATAAAAGAACAGGCTGAGAAGTTTGTTTTTGTTTAGACTGAGAAGGCAGCAGCTGTGACATGCTCTCCTGTTGGATGTCTGACCCTGTTGCAACTTGCCTGTTATTAAATAAAATCTCTTTTGTTAGTTTATCTTGAATGTGAATCCCTGGCCATGGCGAAGGCAAATCTGATATAACAGCTCATTGAAATTCAGGAAAACATTCTTCCTCCATTTTTTTGTCTTCTGGGACGAGCACTGGCTTCTCAGGATGTTCATTGTTTTTAACAATAGAGGCAATGTTCACTTCTCTTTTCTTGCAGTTCAAGGTAGGTTGCTTAGACAGGGTGAAAATCATGTCCTCTTACTAAGTGTCTTGTAAAGAAGAAACAAGTCAGACATCTGCATGGTTGGTGCTATATTCTTGCTTTTTTTCACAGACAACATCATTGGTTGTGCCCTGAATCAGTCTCAGAAGAGTCTAGAGATTGGAAAGCCAAGGACTGATGATGATGTAGAGTTCTGACAGGAAATATTGTCAGTGCTTCCAAAAGGTCACTATAGAACAGAGCTTCCCTCATTTTTATCTGTCATCTCAGTTGTGCCAAAAAGATTAACTCATTTGGTTCCTCGAATCTCATAGACTTGTGCCATGGATGTCTAGAATACTATCCAGCTACTAGGAGGACCACAACTCCTCATTTCATACTTCAGGACAAGCTTAGCTGCATCACCTGAATGAAACAATACTGGCAAAAAAAAAAAAAAAAAAAAAAAAAAAAAAAAAAAAAAAAAAAAAAAATCAAATTCGGTACTAGGAAGCAGGAGCTAGACTGACAACTGATAGACAAGTAAAGACTACAGTCATTATTGTTTAATTGCCATGGTAACAAAACAGGGCCTTTTTGCTGAAATAATGTCATGGTAACACCTTACTCATTGTAAAAAATAATAATCAGTCAACCTAGATTGCTATCGGGGCTGCACTTGAGTGAAAACTGTAGACTTCGAAGAGAAAGGTTAATAAAATACACAGAACAGAAAACAAGGTTAGAGGTGATGTTTTGCCTGTGAGGCGTTTTTCAGAATGCAGAAGAAAAAGATTAGTTGCAGAGACAAGATGAACATTAGCTGCCTGGTTTCTTCTTTCTACCAATAACCTTTTAAGAGTCTTTCCAAAGCGCACAAAAATCCCTGCAGCAGTAATGCCACCTTCAACCTTGTTATCTACCCCAGGTTTCAATGCATATTGCTATCAGTTCTTGTTCTTGAAATCTTTTGAACCAGACACAAATTACAATTTTTTCACATCTCCATTAGGAATTTGGATCTCTAACCTGACAATTTTTCACGTGCGTCTTTTCCAGTTGCTGGGAAACCTGAAAGTTTGTGAAATAGCAGCTATGGCACTGACATTTCATTTCTCCTGTTAGCATTTTGGTCTATGACTGTATAAACTAACCACATCCATAAAGAAACTGTACTGATTCATTTTTACCTATTTTCTTCTATAATGTCAGTGCTATATTAAAATACAGACTAATAGACTGCACCATGAGAAGAATAAAATGCTTGATCATCTCTGCTCCGTTCTTACTATTGTTTGTTATGCATCTCCTTATATTACTTGTTAATATTTTATAAGCTTTAAAATAGCTGAATCTGAAGAGAGTCATTTATCCCTACCTTTTTAACATTTTGCATGCTGAGAATTGCACAGGAACAAAGACCAATTGTAAATCTCAAAGCCAATGCACTTTAACATACAAGAGAAACAATAATTTAAAAAAACTTAAGGAAGAAGAATCAATGACTTACACTTCCAACAGTTAGGCAAAGTTTATCTGCTTTATTCCAGTTAAATTCCTTGAGAGCAGTTGTATGCTTTGAAGATCTGGGGGGTAAATGTTTCATGAAATTGAGCACCTAGTGCCTTATAAATGCATTAAGGAGGTCATTCAGACCATTTGTCTTTTTGGACTTGTAATGTGACTATGGATTTTTATTTTTTTCCTTTTTTTTACAAAAGAGCTTAAATAAGAGTCTTCTGATTTGTCTTGATATGAAAGGAACGACTGGCTATAGTGACTAGTTTACTATCTGTTGATGATCACTTGGGAAGAAGAGTTGTACAGATCCTTATATTCATAGCCAGGCACCATTTATTTTTTTAAATAATACTATATTTCCTCTAAACCAATTTTTTTTTTTTTTCCTTGAAGTATTCATTCTTTGCAGTCCACTGAACATCTTGAATCCAGAGATGCTCTGAAGAAGATAAAGAATTTGGTTTGCTCTAATTCATCATGCAATTCCAAACAGTGGTTTGCAAGATGAAAAAGACTGAGTATGTACATTGAGTGTCTTTGTAAAACAATTTAGGAAGCCTCAGACATGGGTAGTGATAGTAGCACACAAAAAAAAAAAAACCCAGCCAGTTACGTTTTATATTAATTTTGTCCACTGATTTTAATCGTGTTTTATGTGAAAATGTTGCTTTTGTATAAAGGAACAGATTGAGATTCAGATTTTTGGCACTCGGTTAAAAAGCCATCAAATCAGTAGCTTGCATCATTGCATTTTTAAAAGAGGAGACATTATCCCCACTAAACATTCTCAGAGAAATATATATTAAAATATATCTTTTAAATACATCTTTTGTGCAGGTGATCACTTCTATTTCCCATGTTTTCTTTGCTTCTAAACTACTTAGAAGCTTTCAGAGAATTCATACACATCATTCTGTACCCTATTTTTCCCCACGTTGCTCTGGAATCTTGGAAGAACACGAAGTCCAAACATTAACAAGTTCAATGCTCCCTTCTCTACATTCAGATAAATGCTTTCCACCTATGCTTTTCAGTTAGCTTCAGGACATGGAGCTAACAGTTTCCTTTTCTTCAAGTGATATTCAGAAGCAATAACTTGTCTGTGGAAGACTATAATTATAAAGTCTTATTATTGTTTATTCCAAAAGGACTTTACCTTATTTTTTAATACTATTTTTAACTTTACAAAATGACTAAGAGCAGGTAATTTTGGTCATATCCCTCTGAATTTCTTGCTCTGTATTCATTCTCCTGCAACCATGCTACTGTTCCATTTCATATCCAGGAATCCTAGTAAAAAAATACAAGAAAAATTAGTTTTATAAGAGAAAACATTTGTGCACATGCACAGGATATATCCCTTTGGAGAAGCATTTCTGAGGATTTTTTTTTACATATGAAAATTATTTCCTTTTGATCATTAAAATGCAATGAAATCATCCTCAGGCATTGAATCCTGCGCATCTTGTCAACAAAATGCAAGTTAATCTTTGCCTTACCTACTATCTTGAAAGAAAACTATAAAACTTTTCTATTATAGATGACTTTTGCTAAAAGTTTCAGAGGAAGAAATAGCCTGCTTCTTTAAAATCTTGATAATGTTCTGATTACTAAAAGACCATTGCTAAATGGAGCAAAAACGTTCTGGTTTATGTTGTGAGGTCTAAAAGTAATGAGACAGTAGCTATCTGGCTGTCTTGAAATGTGGTTTTCAAACCCAAAAGGTTACCCTCACCTAACCATTCTGCAAGTGTCACTTTGAACACCCTCTGTCAAAAAAACTTTTGGGTTTGTTTTTTTTTTATTGACACCCTAGTCTTGCTTTCATTGAAGGAACACAGAATATCTCTTCTTGATAGCTGTGGACATATACAGATGAAATAATTATCTACTAAAACCCTCCGAGACACTAAAAAGGAGTAGTTTGTTTGTGTTGAGACTCGTAAATGCAGAATCCATATGAACCTCAGAAATCAAAGATGGCTATTATCAGATCAAAAGTACACTCTATTCTACTTTCCCATCTGTGTATCTTCACACAATTGGTATAACCTTATAAAGAATACAGGTAGACTAGATGACCTTTAGAGGACCCTTCTGGCCCAAATCATTCTATGACTCTATGATGAAACTGTGCTTTCTACTTGTGTCTACGACTTCTCGGCAAAAAGCTGTATGAGATTTTGAAAGCTGGGGAAAGGGAAGGAAGAGTGATCATCAGAACTAATCTTTTTGAGAATCCTTACCAGCTCAGAAAATTCATTAACTGTCTTTCTAAAGCAGACAGTACTATTAATACAGTTGGAAATATTAATTATTTCCGATAATTAGCTAAGACTTTGAGAGTTCAGCAATGTTTTGATTACTAACGAACTTGTAAATAATCCTTGTAGATTTGGCATGTTCTGGAAGCAACCACATTTGATGAAGTTTACACAGTAGAGTGCAACACAGTAAATGACAGGTCTCTGCCTTTGTGTAAGGTAGTGCAGATGGTGAAGTGCCAAAGCTAGGTTACATGTAGGCAAATTCTGTTCATGATTACAAATAAACTAAAGGGTCTGAAGTTTTATTAAATCTCAAAAGCGCTTCTTTATAACCATCCTGTGTTTTTTTGCCTTCACCCTAAACCCTGACAAGAACCTTCAACGTTTCATGTAGAAGACTTCTCGTTGCTTAAATTTTTTCCCACAGGTTGCTATATACTAAACCACATAGTCTAGCATGGTTCTGAGGCGGTCTGCTAAAACCTCATCTAATGAACATAAAATGCCTAGGGTTTTACACTATACTGAGATCTGATAGACCAGCTCAAAGCACAGTTATTTGAATTCATTGCTACAATCAGCGCACAGACTCTCCCAATGTATGTTATATATTTAGGTTCAAAATGGGATTCAGGAAATTCATGAAAGCTATATATATGTATCAGTAGCTATTAAATTAAATTGTGTGGATGCAATCTGACTCAGAAATTCCCCAGACAGTAGATTGGAATGGCTTCCCAGGGAGGGATCTATGAGTTTTAACAAGTCCAATATCTTCTGGTTTCCTTAGCAAGTATTCCCATTAAATAACTAATCCTCTTATGGATGAGGAACTTGTGAATCAAATTAAAATTCTCAAGAAGTAGAATTTAGTAGAATTCATTTCAAACCAAACAAAAAACCCAACAACCTCCCACTGCAACGCTGGAGTTCTGTAAGCACAAAGATAGTGCCCATTTCCTTGTTTGAATATTAAATACAACAGGAAATACTCAATGTAAAACAAAGTATTTAGCTAAGTGCTGTAAACAAAACCACCTCTTTTGAAGATGTCTCAGAAATGGCATGTCATTGCACAAATCCAAGTAAGGAGATCTGCAGGGAGTTGTTAAGAATTTATTCTATTTTGTCTATGCTTGCCGGAATACGCTGCTGGATTTCAACGTGGCTACACTTCATTGCCCACAGTGTGTTGGAAGCTTACATTAAGGACTGGAAAAAGGCCTGTGCTCCTAATGCAGTGGGAATATTGGATCTTTATAATGTCAGGAAAACAAAGCTTGAGCCTCCGCTAGGTGTTTCCATTTCCTGAAGACATATCCCTGTATCCATTGTATTACTGTGCTGATTATGTCTAATTCTTTCACCGGTACCTAAGATGCCTAAAAAGCTTCTGCCCTATAATTTATGTTGTTTCTTCAAAGGAAGTGGTTTTGTAGGTGCATTTTTGCATAAATGTACTCTTCTTTGTTACCAGAATAATTTCCTGCTTTTGGAGAAAGAAAGCTCTTCAGAGATGAGCATATAAGATAATAGCATTGCTATGAAAATACAATCTTTGCAATAAAAGAGAGACAAATTTCCTACTTATAAAGACTCCTTCATCTGAACCTCAGTCAACCTTGTAAGTTTGTAGTTAAATTACACAGTGCTCCTTATGCTAGGCAAATGTTTTATGTCCTACATTACTACAAGAGGAAATTCTGCCCTTCTCTGAATTAATAGCAATCTGGTTTTAACGAGGATTTTACCTGCAGCTGGAAATAGGACCTGCCTCAAAGTATCTTGCTTTACCATTGTACACCTCAGCACACTGGTCTGCTGTGAGAGAGCTTGCATTAAGCACACCCTTTTGCTTATGCACTATATATATTCAGAAGACCAAAACCCCCTCTTTTCAAATCATTTTTCTCATGGTTGAACAGCTGCAAAGCTGAGATGTCGAGAGCTAGCTGGCTGTTCAGAGAACTGACAGGTGACTAAAGGGACAATTTCATACTAGAACTCACCTCACTGAGTACAAGATCACACAAGTCTTGCTGAGGGGCAAGTTGTTAGCTGGCCTGGGATTTAAGGTTGAATCCAAACTGAAAATAAACAGAAAGAAAATGATTTAGGCACCTATCTCAGGAAAGGGTGGTAGTTTGGTAACTATATTCAAAACGGCGTTCCTGAAAGCCTCTGTTCGGATGCTACATCAGCATCAAAGGCACCTACTCTTCAGAGCTTTTGCCTTTTGGAACCTTAAACTTCCCAAACAGCTTAACTTCTGCACAACTGCAAAAGTGCTTATGTTTTGACATGGTTGAAAATTGCACTGCAAAGATCACTCTGAAGACCACGTTGGTTATGAAGCAGGCATTCCTTCACTGAAGACCCCAGAGTCTTCCTGACCTGGTAAGCATTATCCCGGTGGAGCTTCTGCACGTAGACCAGATAAGGCTCCCAGAAAACACAAAGTGTTTTCACAGCTCCATTGGAGAAGAAAACTGTGCGACTCAGTATTTATTTAAAATGCAGTGGCTTTCCCAGCAAGTGGGAGGTGAAAGCTAATTCCTTCCTCTGCCAAAGGAATTTCTTCCTTCTTAGGTTGGTGGTCAGAGCTAACAGGCTATGCAGAAAATAACCAAGGTTCTCTGGGTCAGAGAGAAAGCAGAAAAGTCAATATGGCTTTTCTGAGAATGACACACCCTTTGTGACTTGGCTACTGAGTGGCTACCTCAACTGTGCTTTGGATTTTAAACTCCCTGAATTCTGCATTCCTTTCTGCGAAGTGACAAAGTAAGCTTCAATGAGCATGTGGAATTTACCTTTCCTCCCCTAGCTGACAATGCTACCTGCAGCTCTGTGGTCATTTCACTTGCCTGAGGATAAGCAACGAGGAATTGAAAGATCCTTGAGAGCTGAAAAGAGCCTCAAACTCAGTCTGTGCCCTACACAGACACCATATACAATGTGGATGGAAGTGGCTGTTGATCTACTTCAGGATGAACGCAGATTTTCAGAGGTTGTCAGCCATAACCTGGTCCCTGTGATGAGGGCACTCATCATATAATATTTCAATGTTTATCCCAGGAATTCCAAAAAGATGTATTTTGTATGGAAGGTATGAACACAGGCATTCAGTAGATTCTTATAATTTCCATCTTCTTTAAACAAACACGTTTCCCTGTAGAGTCCACAAAGACAACTTATGCTCTATTATGCAAATTAGGGACAAATAAGGCGATAGCTAGTACACCGTTGTCACACACAGGGAAATTACTTCTGGTCAAAAGGATGATATGGTTGTGCATGATCTGCTAGCTATACCCTGTGTATCTCAGAACCACACATGCTCGGTGCTTCTATTGCTTCTTGGTCAGAGATGATATGATTTACTCTCATCCCTCTGGCTGTTGTGTGGTCCGTCTATCCCTTCATAAAAGAAAATGGAAAGGATTAACCAGCCTTCAATGTGAAAAGAGATAAAGACTCAATAAAGATTTATATCATCTCTTAGTGTTATAACACACATTTTAATTCGTTTTTGCTTGACATGAAGCTCCAGCACAATATGAAAGATTGCTAATGAATACAATAAAAGCCTAATATTAAGCTTTTGACTTCATCAAGGAACAGCCAGAGAATGCAAAGTTAAGGTCAATATTCAACACCTAAATCTTTGTGGCAGGGTGTTTTTCATGTCAGTACGATCCAAAGTTACTTTCAATTTATATTTCTTGGCATTTGTCAGTTTAAGACAGTACTTTGAAATTTATTTAAGTATAGGATATTAGATGTAATTTGCATCTAATAGTGCAAGCTAGACCTTTTGCTGTCCTCATGGGTGTATAAATGTCAAAAAGACTCAGCATTCCAGTAATACCATAATGAACTAAACATGAAGGCAAATGCAGGGGAGGGAGAAAAAACACATCAAAGGTGAAGTATGTTTTCAATCAATCTCTGCAGATGATTCAGCTAGGAACATCAAGATTGTATAATGACCTGCAGACCAGATTCCCATGTACAGCTGTAAGAAGTAAAACAAGAGCAAACGAACTGTGAAAACTGTTATTGTCACTGAGAGCCTAAGTAAAGTAACATTTATTTGAACCCTTATCTGTTCCAATGAGACTTTATTTTAGAGAGACACCAAAAGCATAACATAATTATGCATTAGTCTTTCTTGGCACAGAAAGGAATCCAAAAGTGACCTTGTTTGGATTTCTAGTTAAAATTACTTTCACATCATAGCTTAAAAAGAAACCCCAAATCCACTCTGTCTTCAAAGAATAGCTGGATTGATTTCTTCTCTGGAGCTAATGAATAAATATTCCATCAGCGTGCATGTTTGTAACTTTATGGATTTATGACCATAAACAGATGTGTGTATCTATACTTCGGTATCTTTGGACACACATATACATACACGTATAGATGCACGTCTGCATATATGTATACTTGCACATTTTAAATGTGTTTAATATAAGAATTATACAGGGATTTCTTGGTAGCACTGAGGTATGCCTCCTTCTTTTACAGGGAAGATTGCATTCTAACAAAGAATTTTTATAATTGGTCTTTAAAAATTACAGGTGGCTCAATTCCATGCAGCTACTCACTGTATAGAACTGTGTGAAATCTTATTATGAAACCTGGAATCAATTAAAGCTCGTCTAGTTAGAGCTTTGTTAATAGCCCGACATTCACTTTTGGGTCATTATAATGCCTGCGTGATCTTTTAGAGGATGAAGTAACTGTACCTGTACAAATTTGTTTTGTTTCGGTGCAGGTGTTCCAGGAAAATAAATGGTGTTAAAAGTAGGAAAGGCCAAAACAAAATACATGCTTATTCAAAACAAAAAGAGTAAATTCAGTTTGATGGTACTTATTATTGCTTCTATTTATCTGCCAACGTGTTTATAGTAGCAAATTTTTGTTTGCTTAGCATGTAAACAGGGGTTGACTTGTGCAAATATGTATAGACAAGTGTTTGTGCTGCAACAGTTCATGAGCTTGTCTTGAGATGATGTTGGCATGAGAAATAATCCAACAAGGGAATGGAAATTGTGTCTTATGTGAAAGACATGACCAAGTGCTTAGACATGTAGAACATAATAAACACAGTGAAGAAAAAAATCAAAACAATGGTCAGTCTTTCTAGGTGAGGAACTGCTGCTTGTTACTGGAACACAGTTGTGCTGAGCATGGCACCCAGACAAGGTGCCCACAGGCATGTTATGAACAGCTCACAATCAACCTTCGGCTGAAGTGTGCCATTCGATGGGTAATTTCAAACGCTGAGCACACTGGAACGTGTCAGAGCATATCTGTATGTATTTCAAAACCAGTTACATTTCCCAGATCAAACATTTTCTGGTGAAACAGATCGCTCAGTGGGAGATGACACTAGTGGAATTTAGACAGTTTCCTCCAAGTTTTCCTGCTTTTTTTTTTCCCCTCCAAATTGTTCTGAAGTCTAGAATCCACAGGTAAAATGAAACGTGGGGAAAGGTTCAGCCCTGTGTGTCAAAAGACAAAAGATGACACAAATAGAGCTCCAGGTGACATTATTTGTCAATTAGTGACTCTGATTTCCCATGCTCACCAAACTGCTTGGCTGAGCTAGCTACACGTGACAGTGTGACCGACCCCACTTTATCCCTGCGTTTAAATAGGTGCAAATGCAAAATTAATAACAGGGATAGCCAAACAGCATACTTGGTAATTTAGGAGTCACATCAATTTAGAGGATTGTATACAGTATATTAACACCATAATAGTTTTATAGCATACAAAGCAACTCCCATAAAGAAAAGCGAACACTACTGCTATACGCTGCATTCCTTTTTGCTCAGCTGGATGTTCAAGTGAACGTCCAACATCTTTAATACTTACAGATCTGGCTGGATCGGATCGTTTATTTATTTAGTTTTAACATATGTTCAAAATGCTGTGCAAACGGTGACCACAAAATGGTGGTCAGGAAAAGTTATTCGACGTAGATTAAAAACACCACATCCTGTCTTAGAGCATGCAGATTCACTAGATGAAGTTTTAAGGTCTCTTTCACTTCAGTGATTCAAAACTTCAGCTCACGCTTGGTGATCCTAGTCTGATGACTATATATAAAGAACAGACACACAGAAGCTTCTTTCATCAACAGTCTATCTTTTGCTTGTGCCTTGTAGCAGTTTATTCGAAAAATCAGTCACTGACCAGGAAATCTTATCCGAAACCTCAAAAGCTGGAGTAATGATGAATATTTAGGTTGAGTCTGCTCTTTGATTTTTTTTTTCCCCCCAGTTAGAATGATTGATAAATATCCCTCTAGCGAGCAATAATTCTTGACTGACAGATTACTTCCCTCCTAGACGTTTTGAATCAAACTAACACAGACATTTTGATCACACTTCATTCTTTTATATTAATGCAGCATAAAATCTTCCCACAGCTACATATATGTCAGATATAAATATTATATCTAATTCATAAATATTTATTTATAACAAATCTTATGTCTGAAGTTTCCTGGATTGCTAACGAAAATGTAAATACAACAGATTTATCTTCTTCAAGAACTCTAAGTAGTGATTGTACTCATTTATATGATGCAGACAAGGGCCATGGGTGAGGTGGACATCAGCCCTGTTGGCTTTTATTTTTACAGATCCCTAAAGAATGCTCTGCTGTTTAAAATGTAAACAGAAATGGCTTTGCCCCAAGCTGGTTTTCATCTAACATTAAATGCAACTTGGTGGTGCCAAATATTACAAGGGGAAAGCAGATGAACGTTACAATAAGATCATGAAGAAGGTCATCACAGTTGTCTGCCCCAGGCTTCTTCATAGGAGAGCTTTCAAGAGGTACAGTTTTAAAAGCAGTGGGCCAGATCCAAAGCTACCATAAAGAAGCCTACACTCCCTTTGAAGTCAGTAAAGGCAGCCTGATTTACACTAAAGAGACTACTATCTCTGAACAGGTAACCTAGCAATTCGGTGACGACTAGTTAACGAGCTGTCAAAGCTTAAACACCACTCATCCACTCTGCCTGTATCTGGGGAAGTGATATACAGACAGAACTATATGTGGAGCATTTAAGCAACTGCCACAGATGGGGAATTTAGCACACTTGCTGAAATTATTCCAGGAATCCCTAAACCATATTTGAGCATCAGCAAGTGTGTATAAAAATGCACAGTTATCAAGAATGCCATCTAGTGTACCCTCCAGCAACACTCAACTGTAACAAAGTCTCTGCACGCAGAAATAAAGTTAAATGATTATGAACTGTGTATCACTCTGGGTTGTGATAGATGGGGCCATTAATAGCAACCTGAGAAAAATCAGATGGATGGATCTAATGGACATCGCGTGGCTTTTCAAAGCAACAAAAGAGTGTTTTGTTCTATAGGATGGCATAAGATTCTTTATATATGGTAATATAAAACTATTCCAGTTCCAACCAGCCTGTCTCACTAATCTTTCTCTAGGATGCCTCGTGGCAATTCTGTAACCAGAATTCCCCACCCTTCTCTATCTCTGAATCATTCTAAATGCAGGGAATAAGACATTTTGTAAAACAAGGCTCCTGGATAGTTCTCTGACTTCTGAGATAAGCATTAAGATGTGTAACCCCAGTAAAGATGCTTGATACGATGTTATCTGTCACGTGGTTAATTTTAATCTCGCTGTCTCACAGTTGCTCTGGTATGCAATAACAAATTGTAAATACCTGAGTGTTTTCCACCATCCACATCACATCTTTTAGGTCGTCACACACAAGACTCAATGACTGCACTTCATCTCTGGCTGACTTCTGTGATAGCACAAAGTGTGAACCAACAGCAAAGGATTTCCATTACCTACTCTCATTTCAAACCTACTGACTTGCAGTGGTTTGCTGCTCCATCTCAAGCCAGGTTTTATCAGTTTATGTGCAAAAAAAATTTCAATTTTTATATAGCCTACGTGCATTTCCAAGAAAAATCTTGCTATGATTCCTACGACGTTCCAGCTCGCATTAAGCGATTGCTCAGACACATCTACTATGCTATCATTGGTCATGTAAAAGCATTAGAATTTGTGTCCTGCACTACATTTCACAGCAGACAACTCCTTCATTTTCATCTATGCAAACAAAGGCTATTTATTGGATGAGGAAGAGCTGCCTAGTGAACGGGGAACTGACCTGGTATTTAACTTCCCTAGTCACTGTATACTTCCTGCATGACTTCAGGCAAGGTGTTGAGCTATACTCTAACTTCCCCCCTTGTAAATCAGAGATAAAGGCACAGCTGCCACTACAGAATTTTCTGAAGGTAAATAACGGGGAAGACCGTGAAGTGTTTGAACAGAAGAGTAGTAAGGCAGGTAATATTTTAGATAGATGCAATGGTTTGCCCCACTTCCAGCCGTGCTAGCGCCTGCTCTCCTCTCCGTAGCACATTTGCAATAAGCTTCGTCAACAGTACTTCCAGTTTGGTTTAAATCCATTAATGAAAAGGGGGAGGAGGGGATGCTTAAGGTGTTTAGTGAGATTGCCCTGAGCATAATCTGCAGTTTAGCTGTCAGCTGCAGCGTACCAATGATGCTGCCCCAGGGAGGAAAAAAGTTGCCTTTTTTTTTCTCTCTCAGATGTCTGCGCAAACACGGTGAAGGCTGACACCACGTACACTGCTAAAGAGCATGGAAATTATAGTTCAATAAACTGACTTACCGCAGGATACCAAGTGTTTCTCCCTCCTGCATAATTTTCATTGAACTGAAACCCACATCTGACTTACGAAACCACTAACAAAAATTTGCAGTAAGAGTGCAACTTCACTGCTCTCCATGAGAGAGCATATGAGAATAGAATGAAGCAGAATTAGAGCTCCTGAGTACCCTCCTGAAGCTGGAAGACCCTTGTCTGCTGTAGAGTCTCCTACCAGATTCCACACACTTTCTCATCCCGATTAATACGTGGGAATTTAGCAAGAAAACACAACTAGGAGAAAAAAGATCAGTATTGGACATTTAGGGAAGCCAATATTACATGCTGAAAGACCAGTCTTTTTTATTCAGTTTACTCACATTGCAGAGCTCTCAATACCCCTTCAAACTGCTGCTATAAGACGAGAATCACTCTTCAGTTTCATTAGCCGCGATACCTTAGAAGCAGCCAGAAAGCATCTCAGCAGGGGTTATGATTTGCTCCATAATTATTAAACACTGGAAATAGTCAATGAAAACCTCCTAGTAAAAGTACCTGAAGTGAAAGTTTGACAGAAGGCTGCATCTTCATTACTTTGGGACAGTCCACTGCTTCCCGAAAGCAAATAAACCAAGGAAAATCATGGGTAAAGAAATAGGAGAGGTAGGATAAAAAAAGGAAAGGGAAAAAGAAAGTTATTATTTAGCAAACATAGTGAAAATGGGGTTTTTTTTTAGCAAAAAAGTGAAATATTCTGCATAAATCAGAGAAAGAGTGCACAGCAGTCAAATCCAAAACCTGGTAGGTGGTATAATGTGGGCTCATACAAAATAAAGTCAGGATCTGTCCTTAATTCTGTCTTTAAATACATGATGGTATTCAGTGGTATTAAAAAGACTTTAAACTGCACATATAGCCATGCACAATAACTCAGGAAATCAGTAGGCATGAAGGGGTCAAAAAGTAGATATGTTTCTTGAAAAACTGGTATGGCTACTTTGACTTCACCGTGGCAACTCTGATATCTTTCTTTTTTTTTTTTTTTTTTCAGCTTTACTCCATTTCTTCTTTCTAAGGAACAGATTGACTTCAGCCAAGCAGCCTCTCTGAGATCTTCACATCTTTAAATGCCGAATGCAAATTTTCAGCTGCACAATGAAACATTATCTAGATCTCCAGATGGCCTCCATTTCATATTCTCAGGGTCTGGTGTAACTGCTGTGTCAACATGATATGCAGCAGGTCCATGATACCTGAGTCACAGGCGGGTCTGTGCAAGGGATTACTTTGGCAAGAATTCTGTATCTCTGTGCAAAATGAACCCTGTGAACTCCCCTGCAGCACACAGTACAAGAAAGCTCCAGGCAAGTATGAACACGTGCAGTGCTCTCCTTGCACTAATAGGAGAAATGTCACCCCTATTAAGTTACGCTTGGCCCAACTTCTGTCGCTGTTTGTTGAAAAGGACGATGCAATTGCGTGTGATTTAAATGACGTTAATAACAACAGCGAGGAGAGAAAGTTTAAAGTTGTGTTGAAAACGTGTCTATATATTAATTAAGTAACATTAATAAATAGTGTGGCTTCCCAAGTGTGCATTTCCCAGCTACCAGGGTGATTTTCCTTCTACCAAAAGGACAAAGAGAGGGCGTGAAAATGCATATTAAGCAACCTAAAAGTTTATCAGATTGTTAGATAACGACCAAAGCCCAAAACATATAATGAAAATATCTGCATCTTGGGTTATCTATCTATATGTAGATCTAGATACATACTGTATATGTATAGATGTATATCTATATGGATATCTATATACATATTGAATTATCTATAATTTGCCAGGGGCCGGAATAGAAATTCAATGGTCCTGACAGGTTTTGTCTCAGCAGTTGAACTCCATGATTATACCATCAGAATTATTCTATGAAAATTCTTCTTCAGTGATTTTTTACAATATTAAGAATATTTTGCCATCCTTTTAGAAGACCAACAAATTTGGGCAGGTTTATTCAGCAAAATATTGGTCATTTGCATTGATTGCGATGAGCACATCATTATGGATACTATATGTTTCACTAAAGAAAATCACTCCAGACCAGGCAATTTATACAAATGCCTACTTGCTACTGCAAACAATCCAGTATTCTTTTTATTAAGGTTAATATTAAAGAGTTTCTTACAGGGATGTAACTTTATAAAATATTTCATTATGAAGAAAGCATGCCCCATTTGTAAAGAAAAGTCTAATAGATGAAATTACATAAGATGCTGAAAACTTCTAGGTTAGTGACTGTATACATGTATTACTTCAAAATATGTTGATAATCTGGTGAAAAAAATCTGGTGACCATCGCTTACTACTTGTAGGAACAATTAAAACCTTCAGCTAAACATGTGAATGAGCTTTTTAAATTATTATTATTATTATTCCTTATGCCCTGCATCTTTTTAATAACAAATTAATTTTTAATTTTTTATAACAATTTTTTAATTTTTAATAACAATTAAAATCTATTGGAAGCTGGTGGTATTCTATGGTGAGGATTACAGAAGGAAACATACATTTCTCTGCATGGAGGGCCTGATTCTCTTTTTGTTGAAAATAAAGATTTCCACAGACATGCATGCACATACAGTGATGTGGGATGAGTTTGTGAAGTGCATTAAGCCCGAAGGGAAGTCTGCTTTGCATAAAAGAGTACAGTGCAGAGACCTATGCTCTGTATGGGTAAAGTAGGTAAACACAGGGTACAGTGTATCATGAGACAACACAAATGCTCTGGGGCTGCTTTTGAACTTTTGCTACCTATAGTGCCCGCTCACCCAGTCCCATCTCTGGAGTTAGTCTGGGAAAACTCTATTCAGATATCTTCAAATCTAAAGAAACAGAAAGAGATAAACTAACCATCCTTTCTAGACAACACATATGTTCACATCATTTGAAAGATTTTGGGCTATCTTCAATTTCCTCTTAAAAAAAAATTAAAAAGACAGAAAGAGCTGTTTGGAGCAGCTTCCTAAACGACACATGACACAATGGCAGGAGAAAAGAGAACAGTTTTTTTCCTCTCAATCAAAGCCCCAAAATAATAACTTTCTGGCATTACAGAGATGGAGAATTTTTTTTTTTTTTTGTCAGTCAGCACCTACTTTGCCTCTTTTAGCTGAGTGGCAACAATTGAGAAAGTATAGAACAAAAGTTAGCTTTTGTTCTCAAAAAAGCCTAACACCCATATTGAGTGCCACTTGCCCAGCAGGCTGGTGGGTTTTGTTCATTGCCACTGCCTTCTTTTGGAGCTTGGTTATGGAGAGAGGACCAAAAGATGAGATTCAGAGCGCCTACTTTGTGCCTGAAATGAGAGTTGGATGAAAAGTAGGCAGTGAAGTCCAGGAAAGTGATCCAGAAAACCCATGCTGCAAGTGGCTGTCAAAGCCAGCAGATACTAGCACTCCAAAAACACCTTCCTGTTCAGCCTTAGATGTTTCCCAGAGGCTTGTGATTGCACCCAGCTCCCTCCTCATCTCCTCAGTCCCTTGGAGACAAGGGACCACGTGGCCACGCTCCGGCTGAGCTCTGCAACTGGGCAGTGTGATGATGTGGTGTTGGTGGAGCTGAGTTCAGCCCAAGGAACATCTGCTTTGCCATGTGCAGAAGCTGGTCTGAAAGATGAGACAGCAGTCCTGCTTTTCCCCACTTTCTAGGGAATTTGTCCTGTGGGTTTTGGTGGAGCTACACGTCTTACGTTGCACTCAGCCACAATTTCCAGCTTTGAAACCCATGGCAGTGCTGGTATCAAGGTTTCCCTCTGGCAGACACTGTATGGGCTGGGGTTGACCTGCTCCTGGCTGGGGCTGAGTGGGACCCTGACTGCTGCCCCAGGGAGCTCATGCAGTTCCCGGATGACCTCCATGGGAAGCCACCATCACACGTGTCCTGACAGATGCCCCCTCACCTCCCCTGTGTCACGGCTCCCCATAGGCTTTCTCGATCACTACCCATTGTCCAGCATCCCAGCGCCAAGGAAAATGGTGTTGGGCCTTCCCTCTGCTCAGTGACTCTTCAGCAACGAGTGACCTTCACAGACACTAAAGACACAGCCACCTTCAGCAACTGACTTCTTCCTTTTTGCTTCTCTAGCCTTAAAAAACTCCACACCGCAATCCTCAGAGAGAAAACCAGCCTTACAAACACATTGAAACAAGCTGCCACTGCCCTAAAATTTCCTTTTACGAGCTAAGGAAATTCCACTATTCCAGGATGACAACCATAGCGCTTCTGAGAAACCCCCGTAAATCTGGAGTGTGTTCTTGTAGCCAGGTTTATTACTAGGAAATACTGGGGAAAATGTGATGAGAAAGCTCGTTTGCAGGAAATCCAAACCCATAGCGAGATTGAAACAGCGGGATTTTTCCCCGCAGTAAACCAAACCTCTAAAACCTTTAAAGGTTTGCTCATCGTTACACAAACGCCTCTACATAAATCAATCAAATATAACGAGGCAATAACCTTTAATTCATGCACAAATATCCTGGCAATCAGCCATGCTGGAAAGAAAATTCAGAGCACTCGCTGGGAACTTTGGAGGGTTCCCTGAAGCCTGATTTAGGCAGCTTTGGCCAGAATGTGACACGATCTCCTGAAACCCCTAACTATTTTCATGCATATTATTGTGTTTTGCCACAGTTGAGAACCCCTGCAGAACATTTTTGGTTCTGTAGTTCAGATCGTGTTAGTAATCCAAGAGAAATAATATTGACCAAAGGTTTACAATCAACTTGTAAAAATATACTTGGCTTCAAAATTCAAAACTTGGCATGCGAAGGACTGGCATAAGAACTGCCCCAAAGCATTTTTCCCTCCCTTCCAAAACTTTACATACAAATAAACAGAGGCACTCTTGAGTTATTTGGATATATTAAAGGAATCAACTTATTTTCAAACAGGTTTTTTTGCACTTGCGAAATTCTAAAGTGGTACGAATCCAAGCAAAACACCATTGATGTCTTTTATTAGAGAGGGTAAAAATAGCTAATATTTTGCTAAAAATAAAAAAAAAAAACACAAACCAACCTTACAAGTCACTTCTTATTCCAGATGATGGAGAAATCACATTTCAGCTTCTTGCAAGCTATTCATTGCTTTAGTGCTTTGAAGGGGTGGTAACACCGTCAGCCCTGGGCAATTCCCTGTGGCACACAGAGATTATTTCCCATTGAAATTCCACAAGCAATAGAAATCAGCCAAAATCATGGAAGGTGAGCCTTGAGTTTGATTCAGCTTCTGTTGACTAAAGATGTTCTAGCTTGGCCTATTTCCTTTCTGTCCCTTTCACTGTTAAGCCATTGGCTTTAAGAAAGAAGAAAGTCAACCATCTAGTTTCTTGGAGTGACAAAAGCCTAGGAAGATACACAATATATATTCTGTGCAAGGAGGTTGAACTTTTCTTCACCCCTGCATTTTACCACACTTTTAAGCCAATTCAGCATCACTACTGAAGTATGCCTTAGGTAGAGTGATTGTCCTGCCATGAGACACTCATCAAGAATCATTAACTGAGGACCTACAAAGAGGTACAGAGCAGTAGGAAAGAATAATCCCAGACTCTATCAGACCTCAGGGATTGTCAAGATTTTAAGGACCAAATCACTTTAAATGCTCAGAGTTCAACTATCCATCCCTTTTTCCTCCTTCCATTCTTGCCTTGCTCCCTCTCCATATTAACACAAAGAATGATGTGAGGGAAACAGTGAAACTCCTCAAACTTTCCTACTCTTGAACTCTTAAACAGGTTTTTCCTTGGAAAGGGAAATCTGTCCCAACACCTAGAGACTAAAAGAAGGAAAAATACAGTCAAGTGAAGAGTTGTATGTAGGGGCTTTTTCCACGAAAGTTCAGAGGGGATTCTGGCTAGAGACAATAATCTGGATGGAACCAGAGAATATAGCAGAAGGAATGTCTGAAGGAAAGAAGGACCTCCTGAGATGAAGCCAAGAAAGGCAATTCTTTGACTTCTATCCAGAAGCATTACCCTTTAAGGAGCTGAGGCCTGTGGAACTTTTAAAGCTGTTAAGCTGGATCCTTTTAGGTAAGCACTAAGCTGAGAAGTGAAGAATTAATATGAGTGGCTCAGATTCCACATAAATCCAGTTTAGGAGCAGTTTGGGCAGCATTAGCTTTTGCTTATTTTATCCTTTTTTTGCTGTTGTTGATGTTTTTTTTGTAGTTCTTTGAGACTCCAGTCATTGTGTAGGATGTAGACAAACAAAAATCATTGGTCCCCATTAAGACTGACTGGATGAAAATGAACAGCTTATGGGAGCTCAAACGAGATAAGCTCACGGTGCCTTGTGGATTTAAAAGCTTTTCACCCCTGAGCTCTGTGACTCAGCTATCTTCATGAGTCAAGTAAATTCCTCCAAGTAGTTCAGGAGCCCACTGGCTCAGCCCCTGGAAGTTCTAGGGTGGCTCGACTGCTGTTAGTATGGAACTACTACGAATGTTCACAAGCTCTTCCTGGTTTTGAGATAAGGGGACATAAAATAAATCTCTGTTGAGCAGCTTCAAACCCCCTGCCAGACGCAGGCTCACAGTGTGCACACAGGCAGTCCCTGCAAGCTCCACCAATGTGTAGTAATTTCTTAAATTGCCATAATTCTGGATGGGTTAGGGGCAAAGTTCTCATATATTACAGCTACAGAAATGAGTCTCATCTTTCCATTTGAAACTCTATTGCTGTTTCAGGAAGGCAAGGTTAGACGTGACAGCTAGAGCAACTCTGTCTCTATTGCCATAGCATTCCTTTTACTTTAAAACTGTGCTACCTTCACTTTTTCTCCCTTATCAACCAGCAGAAAATCTTGTGATGACATCTGAAGAATATCCTTCTTCACAATGGAATGCAGTGGGTAGATGCTGCTGAACTCTTGTATTTCTCCCATGTCCACAGTCTCTGTGTCCCTTCAGTATTTTTTTTAAAAAGCATCATCACCCAATGAAATCCATCACTCACAAAATTAATCACGTATCTGTGGCTGATTGGCAAGAATCTTGTACGAGTCTCCTGCATGTACAACAGTTCAGGGAGAGTCTTGGGCTTTGCAGCACTCCTTCCCTGCTTTCCTAATGTCCTTTTAAGATTAGTATGATTAAACATCTTATCAAAATACGCATTCTTCCATATATTTACCATGAAAATAATCTGTAAAAAAAAATTATTTAAGCATACTTCAGAACAGCAATTTCCATAAGGTCTATTTTGATAGAAAACTCCTTGCAAAATATGGTTCATTTTTGAAATGGCACACACTCTGTTTTCCTCCCATTCGAATGAGTGGAAGTGGTGGCACTGACTTAAGTGTTGACAGCATCATATCTAGTTTGTAGATCTCTCTAGTTTGAAAAATATGTTAGATCATCATTCCCCTCTAATCCAGGCTCATTTTTTTACAAAGCAACAAGGCTTCCTTAGACCATGCTTCTGCCTTGATCTTTTATCTCCGTTTAATTAAGAACTTTGAATCATCTTTACCTTGTCAGAATATCTTGTATCCTTGATTCATTTTCCCTTGGTGAGATGATAAAAAGGTGAATTTTGGCTGGTTTTAAAATTTACCTTTGCATGGATGGTCTAACAAAAGCGACTAACTTTTTCCTTCTGATTCATTTTTAGTCTTTTGCAATGATGCTTCTCTACAAAGGCTGTAACCTTTCTGAACTCTTTGCTTCAACCCTTGTAACATTACCAAAGAAAGACATTTGATGCCTGCACATAGTAAATTCTTATTAAAACACCCTAGAATTTTATATATATATATTTTTCCCCCGCAGTACTATGCTTGGAAAGGATTTTTTGCAATAGATACATTTGGCCTCGTTAAATAATTGCAAAATAAAGCAGAAGGAGCTGGTTCCAACCATTATATGGGAGATAAACAGTTTTTAAAATGTGGCCTAATTAAATAATTACTCAATAGACCAAAACAATTCTGATCTGCCATGTAGCTAATGTGCAGTTTTCAAAAACTACCTAATTAAAGTAATTACCCAATAAAGCTGATGGTTCTAAATGAGTCACTTCTTTTCTTTGGGTGCTTGGTGCCCAGATTAAAACAACCTAATTGCATAATTTCTTTAAAGAGGTATTCTGATATATCAGTCAATAATACACTACGGTCTTCTCCCATTTCTATCATTTTTCAGCTCTTTCTATTGCGACTCTGTTGAAAACATCACCGACTTCGGTGATCTCTGGGTGTCAACTGAGGAGCTATTTCAGTTCCACGTAAAAACCTGGAATGCCTCTTCCTTGACAGTGTGACTCTTCCTTTTTCTGTTTGCTATACTTTCGTTTTAAAAGGAAGTGTCAGAGACCTCTTTGTAAATGCAGACTCTTTGTATGACACCTACTTGTCCTCCCCTAACACCAATATATATATATATGAAGAGCCAGTGTGACATGTTATCATTGACTGACTGATTCGAATCACCCATTTTAGCAGCAAACATGAATGCATTTTATACAAATACAACTGTGTTTTGCCTAGAATCAGTTAATCCTGTACTACCTCTCTCCTTCCCTCTCTCCCCTCCACACTCCACAGAATAAAAGGAAGCATCAGCAAAAGCCAAGATGACAGTGCTTACACTAGCGATTTCACCAGCACAGTTCTGTCAATCACACATCACGCTTTACCACCCTCCTCATCAACATAGCTGTTCCAGCAAAATTTTGTATTATGGACCTGACCTGAGTCTCATTAAAGTGGCCAAGGGTCATAGGCTATACAGTCACACAGACATGTTTGGAAAACAGCAACTCCCTATCTTCTGTTCATTTTAATTGGTTTTGAACTTAAATGGAAGTTGACCCGATTTTCAATTTTTTACCAAAAGATTTCCATGGTTATTTTAGATTTTTTTGATTTTTTGTTTTTTTAATTATTTTTTCTAGCCACAAAAATCTGTTACTTTTTTAGCTGTACTCTGAGAACTCAGCTGTTTTTAAATCCTGATCATAGGACTATGGCAGGGGAAGTTTGACGGAGCATCCAAAGGGAGAAATACATCTGAAGAAGGATGAAGAAAATGGGATAATTTTTTATAACAACTGGAAGGAGGCTGAAGATACGGAGGAAAATCACCCCAAATACCAACAGCATCTTCACTAAGCTCAGTCTGAACTTCCAGAACATCTTTTCTACTTTCGTGGAAGACAAAGCATATTGAAAGCTTTAAGAACAGTAGTCTTTTATTAGGAACTTATACAAAGCTTTGGATATTTAATTTTAGTCATCCACGTGTGGATTTGTTGTATTTATTTTTAGAAATACACTTAACCTTCTGTGACTCTTTGCATTGGTAGCTGTAATTAAATGACATTTGTTATTTACCATTCTATTTCTGCTGCCATAATGAGGTCTGTAGCACCTGTCTAGTCTTGTGTTAACCTATTGACTCCGAAACTTCAGAGATAATACAAAAAAAACAAGGTTCTCTAGCTGTGACCATGACATCTCAAGTCTTCAGTACAGTGTGACAATTTTACTCATTGTAATAGTAAAAGACAACCCATCTAACAGTAGACAATCCAGACAGCTGTCCAGAGGAGCTTTAATTTGGAATAGAGCGAAGAGCACGTTGAGCCAATAGAGAGATGAGAGCCCCGAACTTAAATCAAAACTAGGTTTATTAAAACAGAAAGCCTACTTTCAGGATTTTCCCTTGTTTAAGATTATCCGAAGTGACAATATGCCAAAAGAAACAGTTTTGCTTCAGTCTGGGAAAAAAAAAAAAAAAACCCAACAGATTAGTTAATAATGCAAAGTTTGTCCTTGTTTTTACAGTAACTGCAACCAAGTAACTGAGATGATAAAATTCCAGTGCAGAGATTTAAAAAGTTTTATATTTCATAAATACAAAAAAAAAAATCACAGGTATGATCCCCATTTTCCTTAGAATTTTTATTTTCTTTTTGTAAAATCTCTGCAATAAATATAGCAACCATTCAGATTTTCCACTGAAGAGAATTGAATTTAGTGAGTTCTTGAAAAATTAACTTTTCCCTCCTTAGCCATATGAGTCATTCAAAAATTTTTCATAAGAGGGGATCTTTGACACATGTGATGAAACTGTCTTTGATTCCTGGGACAGCACATTTGGTTACATGATTCTCTGTTCTGTGAACAAAAACCCTACTACTTGTTCTTTGTGGTTGCAAGGGAAGGGGCTTATTAAATATAGGGTCAGGACAAAAGTTTGAAGTACGCAAAGACTTTCTTTAGCTGCTAAAGAGAAATCAGACTGGCACGGCCTGTACATCTTCTGTTTGTGAAAGTAAGAATGGAATGACCAGTCCCATTCTGCAATTTTCTTGTATCACAATTGAAAGCGTAATATTCAAACTTCTTCCAGCATTGAGATCAGTCCTGAAGTAATTTCTTTCTTGCCATTACTGCTGTGGAAAATTAGAGTGGGGAAACATTGGCGAGTTAAAAAAAAAATAAAAAATTACAGTGCTACTTAAGCAAATGAGAGTCTGAGGGTAAAAAAACCAAGTTTGCCTAAGAAATTTCAAGTTCCCATTTCAAATCTTTTTGGGTTTGTTACTTTTCAGAACTTCTCAGTGACCAGATCTGGGGTTCAGCTGTGATTGCCCTACGCAACTGGACAGAGGAACAAAGATATACACATTTCTCTTGTATTCAAAGCAAAGAACTCTTTTTAAGGACACTTAGCTGTAGAACCAACCCCCACAGAATTCTGGGGATGTTAGAGTAACAAAGAGGCTCAAAGAGACATTAATGCAATGCACAGAGGATGGGCATATTAGTGGCAATGAACTGTGACAGTCCAAAGTCAACCTTTTCCTCAGAGAGTCTCTGCATTGCTGATTAATCAAAGCTCAGATGGAGTATGCCAGTGAAAGAAGTACTGTACTTGCCCTGGTTCTTAGACTGCAGTTCCAACGGTTCAAGACAATCTAAGTGCTGCACTTCCTCCCACCCTGGGCATGTATTCCAGCCTTGTCCCTTTATCCAGCTGGCCCAGGAAACTAATTCAATTGAAAACTAAGTGGTGTCAGCCAAGTCAGCTTCCTGATCTCATCACATAAGTACAGTTGCTTAATTTTTTTTTCTGTAATCTTCTGCTACTGACAGATTGATGGTGGTTTATGAAGCCCTACAAACCCCTGGTCAACCCTAGTATAGAGGTCTTAGTGCTACGGTCCTCTGTGCTCTACTGTTCTCATCCATATCCTCCAGCAGTGGGAACGTGGGGACGCAGTTGTGCCGGATGGACTGCTGATTTTTTTATAACTATACACAGCCAAAACCTAATCCATACTTGCGCAGGATGAGTTATCTTACTCCCCTTTCAGGGTAACAGGCAACTTGAAGAGTGGTTTGCTCCTACTGTGCAGTCTGAGATGGTGATCCCTCCATGGCAGTAGCCCTGTCACTGGTCTTTAGAAATAACTCCCTGTATGGGTTCTGTTGACCTTCTGGCCTTTTTCAGCATTTGTTTTGTCTTAAACTTCACCGGAGGTGGCTGTTTTTTCTACGGACAACTGTTCTACAATGACGTCTAAAATACTTTTCTTCAAAGGTGCTGTTAAACGAACCCTTAATTTCATAAGCACATCAGCTCAGCCTGTGGCAAGGTAACGAGAAGATAAGAGCTTGTGGCGTGTGCATGTGTGCAGCTGCGTAACCTTTCTCACTTTGCAGCGCTTCTCTGACTTCAAGAGGAAGACATCAAAAATACAGCTTTGTGAATTATTTTCAGAGCATCTGGGCCTGACCGGGCTATGTTTTAAAAACCTCTCTGGTTCAAGTGCCATGAATATTTTCTGTTGCATACATTCATTGCTGAACTCCAGAGAGAATGGCAGTAGTGTCCTGAACCAACAAAAGCACTTATTCATGTTACCTTTAAGATTGCCACTATTCCCACTGAAGTCAACAAGGACACAAGGGTTAACTGTTTAAATTTAAACAGATGTCTCAGAGCTTCTTGACTGGAGAACTAAGATTGTTCCTATTCCTAAATCCTTGGACTCTTAAGTAAAACTGTGTAACTTTGTTTTTTTGGATTCTCTGAAGAGTGAGACTTCTCAAAGGCGGATGACTGTGGAGGAAACCAAGAATTATCTGTGAAATGACAATTGTATTAAACTAGTTATTACAGTCAAGGGAAGGAGGAAAAGGAAAAGACCACACTAAAACACACAGACAATGCTTTATACTCAAGATTTTCAGATGGTGAAATATATCTTGAAATGTTGAAATGCTATTTCATTGGATTGTTCTTACCATAATCATGAGAAAAAAAAATTCTTACTAAACCCTAACAATATTTTTTGAAGAGAAATGTAAAGGTAAGAGGATTCTGGTAACATGAAATAATTCATAACTGAAAATGTATTTAATCATGATTTAAAATGTTTTCCATTTGACCTGAAATTTAAAATTATATTTACATTTTGTGTTTCAGAGTTCAGCTTCAGAGTTCTACCATCTTGATCTGACAGAAGTAGTATCAGAAGTGATAGTATCTTTGTGGAGTATTTCCTTTTAAGTTTATGATCCATTTACTGCAGTATTCTTCTACATCCTCTGCTGAGTGACGGACAGAAGGAGGATGGAGATGGAAAACAGCTTTTGGTGAATGATGTTGTATCTTGTGTGGATTTTTTTATTCCAGTAAGAATTGAGGAGTTTATATCTTACTTCTTCCAGTCCCTTCATCTCTTTTTGGGTGACAGTTTTCTCTATCTGGAGATATACTCCACATCAGTGGAACAGATAAAAAACTCTGGTGATCGCCTGACTTTGTTCTTATTGTCATCTTTGTTGATGTTATCTTGGTTTATGTGGGTCAGAAGGCAATCACCCTTGGCTCTCTCTCTGCTGCTGTCACTTACAGCTCTGCGTCATGGATCCACCATGTTACCAAGGTGGAACAATAGCAGTTTACACCCATTTATCACACAGACAGCTGAATACACATGATTCAAAACATTAGAGAATCAGCCTCTAAATCCTTCTGCTTAACAGTATTGTATTCTAGTTCCAATTGTTCTCTAGGCCATAATGCACCAAACAGAAACTTTGCATTTTAGAGCATAACATATCATACTATACAGAGCATTGGTGAAAGACACCCCTGACCATAGCAGGGGGGTCGGACTAGATAATATTTAAAGGTCCTTTCCAACCCAAACCATTCTCTGAGAATTTAATTCTCACAAGTGTGATTGTGAGAGGTTTCGTTTGCTTTTGCAGCAAAGTGAGATTATTTCAGAATAGCAAACCAAAAAGATCAGCTGGGTCAGAATCACACAGACAGGATTTTCTTGCATGGAGGGGCTGAGACTTCAAGGTCACTGCTGGGAGTTTGGAAAGCTGATATAAGGACTGGTCAATGAATGGTCTCACGAGAACAGTGAGATGTCACAAGGTAGGAAGAAAGTGGTGAGGTTGTGAAGGGACCTTTGATTTTTCCCATATGAAAATTTTTCTCCCCCTTTGCCTATGCTGAAAGCAGCCAATGTAAGACAAAATCCTGGACACAGTGAACTTAACAGCAGCACTACCATGGCATTCTACAATCCATGATTTTTCAAACAGAAGCAGCAGTGTGAAGTCCAGCTTAGAGCTATTTGAAAGAACCTGAATCTCCTTTTAGAGATCCCCTCTCCTTTTGCATTGAGTAATCAACAGAGGAAGTTTAAGTGTGGCTCAGTATAACTGTAAATACCCATCATCATAAATATCCACGTGGTAAATCACTGTAAAACACCACATACTAAACAATAGTACCTCCTTGTTCAGCATAAAGCCACAGACATCCTGGCTTTACCTTCACATAAAATAACTATAGTATTGGACTCTGTGAATTCCTCTTCTCTAGGAGATTTAACTGAACAAGAGATTGTATTCTGACATCACACTTAAGGTGGAAAATGAACCAAAAGCAGGGCAATACAGACTAGAGGTAAGAATGTCAAATTTACTCTGTTTTGCAAGAAAAGCACAATCACTGCATCAAGTGGCAAAGACATTTAAAGATATTTATCCAGAATGACCCGATTTTGGAGCTCTATCTCCAATAAGAACAACTAAAGGAGATAGTTAACGGATACTCTGGATGTTTAGCTATGCTGGCAGGATACAGATGATTGAGTTTTGAAAGATTCATAGGACGAATATTTAGTTAATTATGCAAAGCAGTAGATCTCCAACAGGAAAGACCCACCCTGCAAATCTATGGTGAATTAAAGTCATTATTTGGGATTCCCAGTAGGAGACAAAGCTTTGTTTTGAACGAGGCAGAAACTCTTCCTAAGGCCTCTTTCTGATTTTATGCTGAACAACACAAGCACAAGGCTGTCTGGGCACAGGGGAGTATTTCTTGATCCACTGGTCTTCCCTATCCCTTCCCAAGTTCTTCCTTTCTTTGAAACCATCATGACATTACTGTGGGAAGTTCCTATTTCAACAAAATGGAATTTCCCAAGGAGGGAAATTCTATCATTAGAAAATTCCCAATTACTTCTACTATTATTCCCCAAGAAATTAGTTCCCTAAGTGCCACTGGGTGAGGCTTCCAAGTTCTCTATATCAATGAAAATCAGCCTCATCTCCTGGGAACTTTAAAAGGCATTTCTCAGAGAAAGGAGAAGTCCCCTAAGGTGTTGCAGCTACTAATTATAGCCCTGGGATTGCTGATAACATTCATATGTCTTTAAAGAAGTTTTCAGATAGACATTTCTTTCTTCCTAGGTATGGCACTTAAGTCACCCAATCAGGAAAACAAAACAAGAGTGTGTTACTTAGGTCACAATCAGATCATGCTTCGGGCATTTCTGTATGAATACAAAAATGTAATAAGTGCTTACTGAGCGTTTCTAAACAACAAACAAATCCATAAAAATCTGAAATTTAAATGGATTTTTAGATATTCTCCATGCAGAAAATTGAGCAAAATAAATCAAATATATCTTTCAGCACAAAGTACTCTCCCAAGTCCTGGGTTTTTTTACCTTTTTTTTTTACCTTTATCTAGCCAACTACAGACCCAGCCATTGCTTCCTGGGGATTTCATTAGTATGTGAAAGACACACTGTAAAAAAAGCTTGTCCACTAGGGAAGTATTATCTTTTACTGGCAATCTGTGAATGCTACTGAAAAAATGACCTTTTACTATCAAAATATTAATGTCTTCATCTCAAGAAAGAATTTCAAATCTAAACTGTACATGAAAATTGGATATCATTTTTCTTTGCACTCTGTGGATATGGATGCTTCATAATGTCTGTATAATTCTCTGTGCTACATATACCTTGTGCTATATTATATGAAAACTGGGAGTTATTATATTTCATAAGGCTATTGTAGTATTTCTGTCGTGTGGAATGAAAACTGTGGACTGCATATAATTCATATTACATATGTAAAATCCTTCTTTTTCTCTGACAGACAGGCATGGGCAAAAAAAATTAATATCTACAGCAGAAACTGAAATATACTCCATAGTTCTACTCAGCCAACAAAAGACTAAAGTGTAATGGTTCTCAGAAAGTTCTTTACTCCCCAAATTTACAGGAACTTCTTAATCTGTTATGGGGAATTCTTCCCTTCAGCCTATAAGGGTGTCTGAACCTGGATCTGAAGCAACAGTGGATGACTCAGCTTAGAAATTTAGGTATATTACTGTCATTCTCCCAGTGCTAAAAGAAGAGCAGGGTGAGCAATGATACATCCTTTGTGTTACTGGTGTCATGCTTACATGACTTCACTGATGACTCCACAGTGCTCACCTCACTTCATTTCAGGGAAAGAAGCCTGTAAGTCCCACATTACCATTTGCCCTCTGCAGAAGGTATGAGATTGCAAGTATGTACGACTAAGTCCTAGGGAATCGTTCAATTTAGGAGGTGATTGGTAATGAGGAAAGACAGAGAAAGACAGTTTCAAAGCACGGGTCCAAAGCCAAAGACCAAACACTTTAATTGGTTATTGAAACATAGGTTTAATCTTGGTCTCAAGTTTTGTTTTAGCTGACCACAAAGCGGGGGGAAGCAAACAAGCAAAAAAGAAATATATGAAAGAAATGGTCAGATTATAGAAAATGGAAAGACAATTACATGCATGAGAGAAGTAACACACTATCTTTTTATATGGGAAAGAACTGAATTGGTTGGTCTATTTGGGATAGATTATTTCTTGCAGAATTTCTTAGGATTTACAGTTTTAAGAATGAATGTGGCTATGTTTCTTCCTCCCCGTAGTCGCAGTAGTTCAATGCTATTGAGTAGTCAGGAAAGGACAAATTCCATTAAAAAAAAATTAAATGGATTACTAAGGATATCAGTTAACATTTAAAAATACACAAGTTGAGTGATTTTCCCTAGGACTCAGTAGGTATGCCTTAGCTCACCAGCCAAGAACAAGCTTTGAAATGCATGCATAATCAAGGCAATGAAATGGCTTGGAGATACCAAAAGGGACAGTCCCAATCCTTTCCCCTTCCCACCAACCTCAAACTGATGCTGCTGCCTTTGATTCAAATCTAGTTCTCAGTGAGCTGATTTAAGGCACTAAACAAGCAGAAAAATTAATCCAAAATGCAGTCCGTGACATTATCTTGATTTGCCTTAATCAGCTCCTGTAAGAAAAGCATATGCTAGAATTTAATCTCACACTTCATTTCGACTGATAGCCGCAGGAGCTATCAAGAGGAGATCAAGAGCATGCATAAAATTCACCAAAAGCTTTTTTTTTTTTTTCATGAAACCAACAGTCCATCATAAGGCACGAGTAGAATTCAGAAATTGGAACCTCTTCTCAGATGTACGGAGTACAGAGGGTGTAAAATGGGTCGAGATTTCTTTTACTCCCTCTTTCTGAAGATACCAGTTCCTTTCTTGCTGAAGATACAGGGGAAACATTCTTAGAGATTTTAGAATGTACACAGGAGCCCATATCTAAAACACGAGAGGGGGCAAAATGAAATCTCAGGTCGAAGCACCTAATGCGGGATGGTTTAAACTATGTTACAAAGTGACTGCTGATGCCTAGGAAGTCAGAAGTTAAAGCATAACCGTTATAAGAATTTGCAATTAGCACTATGGCCTAAACCCATCAGCGTGGGAGTTGAAGAAACCAGCACTAACACTCCCAAGGGTAACACTCTGCAGCGTGGAGATTTGGGGGTTAGCTGCATTTTAGAAGGATAAATAATGAACTGAAGTGCCAGATCGTTCTGTGGAAACATCCTGTAATGGGAATGTCTCTTAAAGGTAAAAAAGAAATTCAGGCGTAGAAATAACATAGAAAAATCTGTCTCTGGTGAGTCCGCAGGAACTACATCACAAATTCTCATAGATTCTTTCCCACATCTACTTCCATGAAAACCTGTGGCTTTTCTAGGCTGCGATGCACCTTCCACTAAGGGTTTTGACTTGCCAAGGGTAGTAAAATGGATTTTGCCATACTGCAGTCACCAGAATTCACAGTCCAGAAGTATTAAATTCAGTGTTGAGGTGTGAAGTGAAGAGATGAAGTGCCAATAAACGTATTACTTGGCTGTCCTATTTCTAGCAAAGAAGAGGGAAGATCACTGAGGGCATTAAAATCTTAAATTGACAGAATCAGAAATACCAGGACTTTGCTAACAGAGCTGCAAGTTATTTTGCTCCCCAGACCCTAAACCCCTCTGTTACAGTCAGGTATGAGTGCACACATGTATTTGTTGCCTGACTAACAAATATAATACCATTATTTTTAATAGGTGTTTTCAAGTTACATTTAGAGTAGGGTTTATGTTCTATTTAACCTTTTATTAACCAGTAATGTGATCTTTCAGTATCTACAACTCACTCTTATACATGGTGTCAGGAGATCAAACAGAGCTGAAATAATTGATCATTAGCATCCCTTTGTCTCTTTTTCACAAATTTCAGGAACAAATAATTTGGGTTTCAAGGACATTAGCCATTCCTGTCACTTTCCAGTGCAAGGCACAACAAAACAGCAAGCATAATGGAGGGAAGCTACAGCAAACCATAAATGGCAATCACTGGTCAATTGTAAAATATAAAGTCATGCAGAATAAAAACCCCTACAAAAGGGGGGAGGAGTTGGAGGTGTTAATATATATATATATTTGTAAACCTTTTACAAAAAAAAGGTTGGGTCTTTGGTTTTGTTTTTCACAAAAGTCACTTCTGGGTCCTAGAAACTGAACTTTTAGCTTTGCTAGTATTTGCTGAAAGCATTTTAGCTAAAAACAAAGATGTGTTAAATTTAACATCCCTTGAACTGCCATAGATTACGAGTAACGCTACTGAAATCAATACATTTCCTCTACTTTCAGATGCTAGATGACAATCTAGGCCAGTATCCTACACAAAATTCACTAAAGGGTGTAAAAAAAATTCTCTCCATTAAATGTATGATTCTCTACTGAATTATAAAATGAAAGTCTGTGGATTTATTGGTCTGTGTGCTATGGTCAACTAGGCTCATACATCTCCAAGGATAGGAATTTACACAACTGTCACATTCCATGAGTCTGGACGAAGTCTTATTTTGGAGTGTGTGAGGAATAGATTTGTCCCAATAACAAATTATTACACATTTGGAAAGACTTACTTCACTGGAGGAAGTCTGAAGAATTTTATTAGTCTAACTGCACAAATTGAAAGGAAAAATAATTTTCAGCAGCTATTCACTATTGAGTAAAAGCAAACAAAGACATTGAAAAGTGTTTGTGAGCTAATATATCCATGACAGTAAATCATCTTTACCAAAAGACATTTCTTTAACGGATAACATTATCCAAATTATTAGTTTATAACACATTTGTTAAAGCTTGAGCACATGATCACTAGTTTTCTCCGATAGTAGACAGAAAATATTATGTATCTAGAATTTGCTGACTTCCTGAATGGTACAGATAGCTTTTAAAAAATTAATGTCCATTTACTATAAATCAGTTAATCTCACTGATTTATTCCATTTCAGTGCCTTGCCTTGAACTATTAGGAGTTGAGATATATTTAATGGGAATTACAGTCCCTTTTAACACTAGGAGGAAAGATTTCTTTTTTTTTCCCCATATGATCAGATCAAATTCTTGATATAATTTACTTCAGATTTTTGAAAGATGCAAAATCACTGAAATTCCACTGACTTAGAAAAATGACTAGATTCATTGCATTCAGTCCCAAGAACACAAATGCCCTGATCTGATGCTTGCACATGGAAGGTCATGTGTCTTATATGACTCAAGAAAACACGAGAACTATCAGCTGGTGTCCAGAACCTTGCCTCTTCACGTGTGACTATAATTAAGAGCAATGAGCTCACTGAATTCACAAGCAACTCCTCAGTTTCAGAAAATGCAGAATAAGGTGATGACTTTGATTAATAATCTGTGTCATTTGCTGCATGGTTCCATTTCTCGGTCTCCAAAGACTATTTTATAATTGAGAGGGAGTCATCTGACAGCTACAATCTGCATCACAATGTTGTTTTCACACATGAGACAACACTGATGACTAGAATACATCCAACACATTGTAACAAGAATGAACACAGCATAGCTCCAGAAATACAACTGCTTTATGCCACACTCCTGCTTTTAACTGACAGACAAATGTGCTTCCTCCATCCAAACCTTAATAACTTTTTCCAACATCCTTAAGCATTATTCTTTTATTTTCTTTTTTTGTTTTGTTTTCATTTGAAGTTGCATCTTCAACACTTTGTGAGCGTATTACCTTGATGTGGACTCTTGACATGTCCGTGTTTAAATAACAAAATCAGGAATAAGATTAAAGGTTTAAAGTTTAAAAATAAAGAATACAATCAGGCGGCCAAGACACAAACCTGGAGGCTGATTTCTCACTTTACACAGCTGACTGATTAGATGATAGAATCACAGAATAAATGGAAGTTTTCCCACCAAAGGACAGCTTCTTTCCCCGATTCACCAAACCAGCACAGAATTGTAGCACGTAAGTTATTTTGCAAATTGCACTAACTGGAGTAATCTACAGTTAGGCAGGATCAGGCAGCCCAATTAGAACCATAAATCTTTCTAAGAAAAAATCATTAGAATCAGGCCACAGCCCAATAACTGAAGGCTGTAGGACGATGAAATAAGAGTGCCTGATAATGCTTAGCCTTGAGAGGTTTCACCAGAGCAGTTGACATATATCAGTATGTAACCAGAAGCAAAAAGCCATGCTCTGGAGCTACAGCAAAAAGCCCCAAGTGAACTACACTGGAAACAGATGCTTGATCAGGAGGGAAACAGATGCAGCACTGTTAATTTATTTTTTTTTTTTTGGCTGAAATGGGGATACAAACTCAAATGCAAACTGCAGCTTCAAAGAAGCTATACATCACTGGGAAACATAATGAACTTATTTCTGCAAGGGAAGGAGTCTAATACATAAGCATTTAAGTAAATAATTGAAGTTAAGTAAACAAATAGATTGACTTCATTAAGCCTTTTTCATAGCAGTAGTCAAAGTTATAGATAGCTAAAAAGGTTCTGAGGGATGGAATCTAATGTATTCACTACTCTGAAAGCCCAATCCTCAAATGTTCAACAGTCTGGAGCTAGAGGAAATATTCCAACTTTCAGGGATACCAATCAAGGAAGCACCAAGTCTCGAAGTTACTTGTTCAGGAAACTTCTACTACAGCATCAAACTCACAGTTTCATCAGTAAAATACAGAGGCTGGCTAATAAGATATGATTTATAAAAGTTATAATTGCAATTATAATTTGTATAGTTAATTCAAAACCACAAAATTTAACTGGGCCATCCCACCAGTGGCTAATGGTAGGAACCATAAGGTGAAATCTCTTGTCCTGTTTTGTGCAGAAAGCTTAAAGAAAGGAGAGCAACAGTCCTTTTGTTTTCAGAAACTATACAGAAGTGCACAGAGAACTGTAACATTCCAATTAATCAGCAAATATTAAGCAACATTTCTTTTGGTCATGCTCCTAGCATACAAAACGAAAAAGGCCCTGCAACACTAGGGAAGTATCAGCACTATAAAACATTGCTCATGTTTTCTAAAGGTTCTTGCTCGCTCTTCTTGAGTATGTGATAAGAATTACCAAATCTTCTTGGTCACATTGAGATGCAGTTTCCTTCTTAGACCATCACATGCTTACCCACAATGTCATTGTACACTGAGTGGCTTAGGAACACAGCACACAAAAAATGGACTGCTCAGTTGCTATGTTCTCTGTCATAGCTCCCTGCACTGAAGGCAACCACTTCAGACAGTGTCTTAAGTAAATTAATAAAGCTCCACTTCAGAATAAATTTGGTTGTAGCCTTCTGTACTCCTTTAGTAAGGCCATTCTAAGACCTATCAACTGCTCTTGTCGTGGAAGTAAACTGTGAGTTTGTGAGATCACCTGTGGTATTGGGGCAAGTCAGAACATGGAATGTGTGTCCCGCAGGAGGCTGACGGTGTAAGTCAGAACACCACAGACATTAAGAAAAGAGCCTTCAGAAGTCTGCTTCAGAAATGTCAAAACAAAAACAAGGGTTGTTGCAGTTTATCAAAACAGAAGACTGCAAAGTTCTATAAGACAAAACTGGAGCAATCAGCTACAAAGGGGATGTTTCGAGCTGAAATGCAGCAAGAGAACAGGAAAACAGCATGCAAGTCAATATTACCCATCAGTAAATACCAGCATAAACAAAAATCTAATTAAGATTGTATTTGCTAAAGGCTAAAAGACATCAACCATCCTCACAAAGGTAGAGATACAGACAAGAACATCTGTTGGGTAAGAGCAGGACTCGTTTGGCAAGTTGTGGATAACTACATTGGAGATGCCAAGGAAGACCTCATATTCCTACTTTGTTATGACAGTAGATTCACTAAAGGCATTCCAAACTGCTCAGATGACTTGCGCCCTTCCAAGGGCTTGTTCTCTCCAGCCACCATGAAGCAAGATCAGTGACCAGCTGTAGACTTCCTGTAGTTAAATAAAATGAACCCCGTGCTATCTCAATGGTGCAATTATCAAATGTTGTGAGTGCACATGCATAAACACTTCAACTTGTCGCAATATTTAAATGATGATTTAGATATTTAAATGGCAATATCATTACTATAGCCACAGTATGATGTTTTGGCTTTGACTGCTATTGTCATTTCATTGTTTCTCAATCTGTTAAAGGATCCTTAAAATGGAGATGATTGCTTGAATTTACCCTCCAAGTAGTGAGGTATTCTGGCAGTATATACACAATTTCATTGTGTCATGCTGCCAACATTATTATGTCATGCATCTGGAAATGCACGCACATGCTTGTAGGGATGGATTTGATTAATCCCATTTAATTTCTCACTTGTAGAGTACTTAGAACACATGTCAGGGTTTGTGAGATCAGAGACCATGCCTTTTCACAGCTGAGCACTGAAACATCTCACTGCACTTGTTTATTTCTCCCAGGCCCAGCTGCATCTACAGTCTTTTTGTTGGCTTACCATCCCCAGTGGAGACTCGGGGAAACTGTGCCTGTATCTCACCTGTTCTGGGGAGAAGTATGGTTATTAAATCAACAGCCACCTGAAAACTGAGCTGAAATGCTGGACTTTGCTATGAAGTGGCTGAGATAGAGGATTACAGCCACATAGTGAGGTCAAGCAGAAAGACAGAACAAAGAGTTGTGATTAAATAACATCTTAAGCTCCTGCGGCTAAGCAAACTAACATCAGTGTCTTAGATAATTTTTATTTGGTAGTGTGCCTTTGATGTCTTGCACTTACCCAAGGAGTACTGTACAAGTGACGATGCACTTTATTAAAAAATAGATGATTTTTAATGTGCAAAAGTGGGAAACCATAAAAAAAAAAAAAAACCCAACAAAAATAACATAAAAATAAAACCAGTTTATGCTGCAATGGTTAAAAACAGTGCAGAAAGCACTTAAAAACTGCTCTGTACCCTGATGGTTCTGAAAAGGTAAACAAGACATTAAAAATGCAAATGAAGAAACAAGATGTTATTTATCCAAGTAGAGCTTGTCTTGGAGGAGAAAAAGAGACAGAGTGAAGGGACCAGATTATAATTATACCGTTCTAACATCTGATATTTTTATATGGATGTGCCATTTCCCTGTTTCATGGGAAACTGTACTGGGGCTGTATGTGTGTTCAGATGAAAGCAGAAGATGGGATTGAGAAAGGCTAAGGAATTCCCTTTCTGGTGAGCTTCCCTTCTGAACACAGCCACTGCCTTCAGAGATCGATGCCTCCAAACTTAGGCTGACTTATAGAACTTGCTGTAAACCAAGAGAAAAAAGACAGCACCTTCTCAAAAGCAAACAAATAAACAAAAGACCCTCCTCAAAAATTCTGTGCCTGACTGAAAGCAGGGGAGTTATTTAATGTCCTATAACCAGAATGATTGATATTGAGACTTATAAAAGGGCTAATTGCTCTAATAAAAATTAAAAGGCCATTGCCTATTAAAAAAAAAATTATCTCATGAGCTGCTATTTAGTGTTTTCAAGTGACTAATTTGATGGGAATAACCTTAAAAGGGCCTGAATTGTCAAGCTCTCTCCACGGCTGCAGCTTGGGCTAGAGCTGCTCCGATGAGAATTGCTTCTTCCTGTGAAACCAAAAGATCTTGTCTGCCAAATTCAACAGGGACAGCTCATTTGAAAACTATGTCTAACAGTTACAGCGTCAGTTTGAATGAACAGATCCTCTTTCCTCGAGCTGTTTTATTGCTACGTTCCCAGTGTTTGCTTTGTGTTGCCATTTGTACTACTGGAAAATAACTTAAAGTATAGGTGACCTCAATTAATGTTGATCTGTTCTTTATTCGCTCGCTTGCCGGCTGACCCAGTACCCACCAAAGTCAGACTCCATTGTCTTTCAGCTGCAGGAGCTGGATTTCAGTCCACACGCTGCAACACAAATGACTAGGCCCAAGTGCACATAAACAGCTGTACACTAATTCTTTCCAGTCTTCTCCTCCTCTGCAGACAAGGGGTTTTCTCATGCTAAAGAGCAGCCCAAACTGAAGGATGAGTTCTGACTCCAGAGCTCTTCATGACAAAAGCATTCTGAGCAGTTTCCTCCCATGTATATCTATTAAAAAAAAAACCCAACAAAGCAACAAACAAACAAGCAAAACACCTGGAGACCTCAACTTAAACTTTTCCCAGCCAGTTTTTCTCTGGAGAGGGGCAGTCTGTCTCTTTTAGAAGGTGTTTAGATTTAGCAGATTAGAAGCGTGTGAGTCATGCGAGAAACATCCAGGATCCTTGAGCCAAAGAACCTTGATCCCCCTACAAAGATCAGGACAACTAGATCCTGACTGGGGCAATTCACATGTTCCCAGCAGCAGAGGAAAACAAGCACGTTCAGTCAGATGACAGGATTGCATCAGATTTCATCTGCTGTGCAAAGGTGTCTTATCCAAAGAAGCAGAAGATCCTGAGATACAGAACACACTGAAGCCTGGCATCCTAGCATTGTATTCTTATCTCTTCAAAATGCCTCATGGCTAATATCATCATTTATTCAGCACTACCACCTCTTCAATTTTTCATTTCAATCTCAGAGCTAACATCCTGACTGAGGTGCCTCTTATTGGCTAACATACAGCAGTAAAATCCATTTTGAGGGCAATTGACACCGCTCTGGGGATTGTACACGACAGTAAAATCATGTCAGCGCCTGTTCTAAAAAGCTCCTAGCCTGCCTCTGTGACTTCCACCCCTGTTTATTCTAGCTGGCAAACGTGCTAAGCGAGCTGTGGCTGAGATCACAGTGCCCCTAAAGGCAGGGCTTTCTAGTGCCTGGCCTCCCAGTTCATGAGACTGGCTGCACTGGGGCCGCACCAAGCTGGCCTCCACCAATCTGTGCTGCGATGTGGAAGGAGAGGGTTTCTCATGCCAGGCTGCTGCTGGGCACTGTGTAGATAATGCCCCTGTGAGCTTGGGTCTCAGTTGGCTGGAAGAGTCAGGTAAAATTCCCATATCTCCTTTCAAGTCTCTGGTTTTTTTCTGTGCCAGATGCAGTCTGGGTGGGAGAATGGGACAATTCAGTATTTCACAGAATCACAGAATGGTCAGGGTTGGAAGGGACCTGGAGAGATCATCAAGTCCAACCCCCTGCCAGAGCAGGATCACCTAGAGCAGGTCACACAGGAACAGAGCCAGGGGGGTTTGGAAAGTCTCCAGAGCAGGAGACTCCACAGCCTCTCTGGGCAGCCTGGTCCAGCCTCTGTCATCCTCACAGTGAAAAAGTTTTTCCTTATGTTCCTGCAGAATCTCTTATGCTCCAGCTTACACCCATTTCCCCTTGTTCTATCATTGCACATAACAGAGAAGAGACTAGCTCCATCCTCCTGAATTTCAGCGCAGCTTGGAATTACACCACAGTTTGGAAGTATCCAAATGTGTGTAATGTTTTATGAGATGTGACCGGGATGTCGAGGGTTAATTACACATTGTCCTCCAGTTTCCTTCTGCAGCTGGCAAAGAGAGGGCTGAGACCTGACTCCTATGTCAGCCATCTGCTACTGTGGTACCGCTGATCTTGTCACGGGGGGCTGCTTTTCCTGGGATTTTAATAGAAAGCATAGCACGGTGGTAGCAAGCCCTGATGTGAGCGGCACGTTTACCTAGTGCATTCTCCCAGCTTTTAAGGAAAGATAAACCTTTTGTTTTCTTTGCACTTTCTTCTGCTAGGCTTTTAATACAGACACCTCCATCTTTTCTTTTTTTTTTTTTTTTTCTGACCGGTGGGATTAGGAAAGTCCATTTTCAGCAGTTCTATTGTTTACCAGGCTATCTTATGAAATGTAATAAAGAAAAGAGACCCCAATGTTGCTTTACCGGCCATCAAAGCACTGCCAGTTCTGACCATTCAGTAATCAGGTCAGCCTAGAATCCCCACACTGACTCTTGAGATTTAAAGAAATTTAAAGAATTGTGATTTAAAGAATGGGGATTTCTTTCTGCTTTATCAACACTTGAGCTACCCAGCACTCGCGTGCCTGAAATTTCCAGACACAAAAGCTAGACAAATTTCACTCTTAAAAATATATTATTAATAATATTACATTATAATTTACTATTAGTAATATTAGTATTTATTTACCAAAGCTTAGGCTAATGCAGTAAATTGCACATGGGTGATTTTAAATCAGCCATCAGCTATTGCGACACAACAGCTTTGGGAAAGGTGGCTCAGCTGCAGGAAAGGAGCTTCAAGATGCAGGAATTGAAAGTGGAATCATACTATAGTCTCATTCCTCTCTTCTTCTTTCTTACAGTGCACAAAAGAAAACCCACAGGAAGAGCAAAGTCAGCAGGCAGCCACCTCACGTACCAAGGCTTCTAGGCCGCTGGTGTGGAGACACCAGAATAAGTTAAGCACTTTATTCTTGCTGTAATTGCCAAGCAGGCTGTAGTAGATACCCTGATTATCTTTCTCCAGGCGAGAAGAGTGCAACGTGCACCCTACAGGTCCGCTCTGATGCTTTGAGCTTCTTTATCCCCACAGACACCACATCAACTCATAAAAAAACCTCCAAAGTTTGTTAATTTGTGACAGCTAAATAAAGGAGTGATGTAAGAGACTCCACCAAGTGCCTTGGGCAGCGCTCAGCAGAAGAGGTATCTCTGGAGGCTTGCTTGGGACACAGCTTGTGGCTAATGTCCTCTCGCAGCAACAGAGGTAGGCTGAGCTCTGTCTCCGTCATCTTTTAGGCAATGGGGAGGAATGATGTTTTTGAGCCTTCCCTGCCTCAGCTCTCAAGCAGAGGTAATATCAGGTCTTCAGCCTTCTGCCCAGGGCGACAGAGAGAACCATCTGATGTTGTATTAGTGAAATCATGCCAGACTTTGCATATAGAAGAAGCTGAATGGAAAAAAAAATAATAAAGAAAAGAAAAATAAAAAATCATGATCTCAATAGCCAAGGCTGGCTAACATATGTAAATTTTACACATCCCCTGGTAGGCCCCAACATCCTTGCTCAGCAGTTCCTGTCTGATTTGAATGGAGAGCAGCTGCTGGGGAGGGTGGTTTTGCTTCTGGCTGATAGGGGGTCTGACATGAGCTCTGCACGCAGCGAACAGTCTGACAATGGCTTCATGGACATTTAGTGGAGCCTTTCTAAAATCACTTACCCTTTCTTGATTTACCCAGGTAGGTTTTAATCTACATGCTTTTACTAGTGCTGAAAGACGGAATGCTCTTGTGATTCTACTTCTCTTTCCAACCCATTGCACTCTCTAAATATAACTCCCCTCCTATCACCCATGTGTGCAAATATATGCAGCCTCAATGAACCATGTAGGTTGTCACCTTATTTTTCTCAATGCCTTGTCAAGGCAAACACAGGAAATACACCTGCCTTTCTTTTTCTAAGCCCATGTGCCCATATAGAATTGGATGCTGGTGCTTGGGCCATCTGAAGGATGGGTTCATCTAATTTGAGATCCCAAGATATGAACCATTTTAAATGCCATTGACCAGACTGTGGTGGGAAACTGGTCTGGTTTGTGTCCTGCATAACTGAGATTAAAAAAAAAAAAAACCACAAACCAAGGAAAAAGAAAAAAAAAAAAAGTTGATTACTGTAATCTCAATATTTTTAGCATTTAAAATTACATTATTTAAGCAAATGAAAATGTTGAGACTGATATTTTATGACTGTCTGAAGCTTGGGGTTATATGGAATTTACATATTTAAGCCAGGTGTATTTTCAGGTGAGCCTGTTATTATTGCAATGAACAGACCCAGTAGAATGAGGATTCTTTTTTTTTTTTTGCTATTCAAATCAGTAGTTTTAATACTAAAAATAATTTAAATAATAATAACAACATCAATTAATTTAAATACTTTCTTGAACCATAACTATTCCATCTGACTTGTAAAAGCAAGTAAATATTATTAACCTTTTTTCACAGAGGGGAAAGCTGAGGCCCAGAGGTGAAGCTAAATGGTCAGAGGAAAAGAGGAGTCAGAACAGGGTTTTTAAGCTACTTAAACTACTATATATTTTAAAAAGACTTGATGACTTTGCCTTGCTGGATTTTCATTAAAATGTGCATTTAAATAACAACTTGAACATGCCATGAAAAATATTAAACGTCGTTCAGCTCCTCTTTCAATTAGTGTTTACATTTTGCTTACAGTAGCATAGAATAATGACATTCAAATTAAGTTATCGCTATGTAGTTTGTTTATGGCATACCACAGGTTACCATGGAAACAACCACACTCCATATCTATGGTAACAGTCTCAGTGGTGTAAACTGTGATACCAAAAGGAGGAAGTTAGTAAGCTGAAGTTACTAATTCTAAGAAAAACCTGTCAAAATTAAATATTTCCTGTAATGAAAATCTGGTTTCTGTCACTGGGCAGTTTTCATAAATCCTTGTTTCAATCTCAGGTCTGCTGGCAAATCCAAGTTAGCCACACTTTGCTGATGTCAAGAGTGTGGTCCGTATGGGGAGAGCATCTTCACTTACCTCAGGGACTGGATTCGGTTCCAGTCACTGACCACAGTTTGTACACATCAGCCTACAAAGAAGTCCTGCAATGGCAAAGGGTGGTATTTTCCTATGTCATATCAAAAATATTTTTAAAAAGACTTTTTTCTATATTTTCTTCACCCACCAGAATTCTTTATGCCATTTATAAGCCAAACCAAAACAAAAAAAAACCCCAAACCCAAACAAAAAGAACTTTGCCACTCGAGAAGCTATCCACATAATCTTATATTGAATATCTTCCAAAGATGTTCAGGCTCACCATCTGGAGATACCGATCTTTGTCCACTAACGACATAGAGCTCTTCAGTTTGTAGGCTTTGGTAAACTGAATTTCACAAAAGTTCGATGTTTAAAAGAGCCTTTCTGAATACCAGCTTCCAACCATTCAAAACAAGTACACAGCTTGAACACAAACGAGGTGTGCGTTTCATTTTAAAGTACGAAACAGAGAAATCCCCTCATAAAAACTGCTTCAGGAAGTGTTGGAGTTCAAGAATTCAAGGCTTTCTTTTTCTTTGAATTTTGCTATACATACATCCTGATTACAAGTTCTTAATGCCAAGCTGATCACAGAAGGAAGTTATACAGGTGAAAACTCTGTGAGTGTCTGTAAATAATTATACATATATACTCTTATAAATCTTGGAAAGATATTTGGTCACAACCGACAAAAATAAATGCACCAGAATCACAGAATCACAGAATGGTAGGGGTTGGAAGGGACCTCTGAAGATCATCGAGTCCAACCCCCCTGCCAGAGCAGGACAAAACGAGGGCAGATCACTCAGAAGGAGAAATAATGCATTTTGTGTTTGCCACTCTGTCAGAGATCAGTATGAGTTCTGGGGCCATATTACTCAAAATTTGTATCGTTTCCTGCAGCACTGGCTTCGCTCCAAGAAGCAAAAATGGCCTATGTGAACTTTGATCCATCAAGGATATGATTCTGTGTTTTCAGATTTCCTGCCTAAATCCTTTTTCTTCAACAAGCGCCCAGTTTCCCAGCCTTAATTCTAGCAGTTGTGAATCTGGAGACAATTTACTGGACACAAGTAATTTACTGGAGAAAAAGCCCTGGCTCTGAATTTACTCTGTGCAAAATGCCTCCAATGGAGCAGGAGGTTTTTAAAAGGAAAACTCCAAGGAGCTGCCTGCATATATTTATGTAGCCCCATAAAGTTTATGGACTCTTGCCTGGTCATACCAAATGAGATTCGACCCATCTACACCTGGTGTGAGAGAACACTTGGATTTTCACAGAGTGGAGCACACGTGGCCTTCCATAAAGCAATTCCTCAGAAGGATTACCCAGCAGTTGCATAATTCTTCTTCTATGTCATGAACCAGGTGACACGTGAGAGAAGGCGAGTTTGTGCTTAACTTAAACATTGTGGGAAAAGGAAGTATGTTATAATGCAATTTTCTGTTCCACTCTGCTGTGATGCCAGTGTAAACTATTGAATTCAGAAGCACCATGCTGGCAGAAACCCAGGGGAAAAAAAAAGTAAACAGTTGTGTCCAGATGTTAATATTTCTGTTAATTATTCTGAAAAATGTGTTGCAAAATCTGAAATCCCAAGGAAGACCATCTTTTTTTTTTTTTTCCCATCAAAGCTAGGATTCCCAAAAAACCCAGTGGCAAAATGTTTGAATCAAAATAGTTCAGGTTCTAGTCCAAAATATATTGCCTTGCAATTTTGCACTGAAAACTTGAGCTTGTCAATGGAATACAGAAACTTCCTTTTTTATCTTTTCTCCTTTTTTTTTTCCTTCTTTTAGTGAAAAGCTAATGGTACCAGTGCTACCCTCTGAACAATTCAGAGCACTAAAAAAGTATTTATATGGCATTGAAGCATTGTTATCAGAATGGCAATATAAACTATTGCAGCCTATGGGAAGCTTCCTAATAACACTCTGGAGAGGTGTATTATGTCCCATTTCTCACAGCACCTTCATGAATTGACTGAAAGAACACATCAGTTAAGGTTGAAGGTGATGATGTCCCTTCTGCCTTCGATCCTGGTCTGGGGGTTCCTGAATCCAGTACCAGAACCCAGCTCCTGAACACAGCTCCCAGCTGCTGCTGGGCCCAGGCTGGGACTCTCCCAGTGCCTGCCCATGAAAGTTGGATAATTTCATCCTATGTCTATTTGGGCAATTGCTACATCAATGGTTGAAAGGCTCCAGAGAAAGCCCATCTTGTCTTTGTTTCTGAGTGTCTCACAACATCTGTATCATAGCTCCTTGACTCACAGAGAGTGTCACATCTAATCAAAGTGCTCATGAAGCAATGCTACGTTCTTACTCTATAAATATTTGGTGAATAGTTTGGACAAGTGATACTCAGCTGATGATTTGTTTGCAAACTAATCATTCCAGCTATTCATCACTTGGTCCTTGTTATTCACAGTTGGTCATCTAGGTCATGAAGTGTTAAAGGCATTTGAAAAATTGTGATAATTGTTTTTGGAGGAAGAGGACAGTTTTGATATTACTTTCTCTTTTTGCTCTTACCCGCCTCATGAGATGATCAGAACAACAAATTTTTACCTCTTTTTTTTTTTTTTTTGGATAAAAAAAGAAGTATTTCCATCCCTATACGTTCCTGGCTTCTGACTAGACAAATGAAATTTCTGAGAGCAAAATAATGTGTGGAACATGACAGGCATTCTATTCATTTAAATGTCAATGGAGTAAAATCTACTAGTAGATCTTGAGGGAGAGGACTTTCATATCACTTGTACAAATCATCAGTACTGTGATTTTGATCATATCACAGGGAAATCATAATTGGAGTGCTAAACCGGGAAAAGCAAACAATCAAAGAAAGAAGACAAAGCAAGCAAGGCATTTGAATGAACAATCACTTAATTTCTATGCAAGTGTGTATTTAAAAAAGAGGGAGAAGGAGTTTTTCTGATTGTTCCTAACACTAAATCCCAGAACATACAATTTTACAATACATGAAGCTGTGATTTAAAAGGTAACTCCATTTTCACTGGACTCTGCCTCCTTTTATCTACTTGTTCATATCACAAGCGATCAGATGACTGCAGCTTAATGAGTAAACCATTCATTAGCTGAGTCTGGTGAAGTGAGCATGTGTGTGCTGCTGTCCCACTACAGCTCCCAAGTGAAATATGTTACCTTGAAGGACTATTTTAGTCATCGATGGCAAATGGTTTGGAGCACTTTACACTACCAGTTGACATGCTTGAGCTTCTGTATAGTAATTCTCTGAGCCACCACAGCTTGATCACTTGCAACTATTATATATAATCATGCATACAGAAGATGAAAGAAAATTATTCTTGACTGCATTCATTTGTCCTTAACAGTTAAATGGGGCCAGACTAGAAAAATACTTTTCCCAGGTATATCTAAACAATCAACACAGGAGACAAGATATTTAAAAATTAGTACTTCTTGTGCTCAAGTCCTAAAAACAGTTTCTTTTTCTATGCAAAAAAGACCAGTTTCATTTTATTCTGAAATAGTTATTTTCAAAGATACTCTTTCACTTCCTGTTGGTGATACAGAATCCTTGCTGTGCTCTGCATTGTCTACACCAGCCCTGAAAATGCTTGTTTACTCCCTTTTGAATGAAAAGATGATATATTTGGAAATCACAATAGAATTGCCAAGAAGGCAATTCAGCAGCTGAAGCCATTAGATGCTTTTGAATAATACACCTAATTTTAGTCTTGGACACTGAATTTTAAGAATTACAAATGTCAAAAACAACAACAAAAAAACAAACAAACCCCAAACAAGCCAACCAAACAACCAAACCCATAAAACCCACAAACAAAACCAAACAGCAGAATATTTCTACACATAGTCCACGAACACAAAGTTTATGAAGTTTCATGTTAACACTTTCCTGCCTGGGCTTTAAAACAAAACTAGGATAGAGAAGAACAGAACATGGACATCACACATAATGAGAAGTTCCAGCTGTGTGTTGCCTGTCTTGTGCAGAGGGAGAACAGAGGAAAGGCAGAAAAATAGAAACAGGAGGCTTGCACACAGTAAGTATGACTCTGCAGAAGTCCAGGAGGAAGGATCTCGTGATTAAGTTCCTCTGACCACTTGACTACAGACAGTGCAAGGCAAAGTGATACTCAAGACATAAAATGCTGCACTATGATGAACTTTAGTCTCAGCAGTTCCCCAAATGATACCAGAGGTGGTTCCCAGGGACATGAGGAGAGGGAGGACATACTAGCGGGCCTGTGTACAAAGCAGAGTTACAGATAGACAAATAGATGGAGGGGCTGTAGTAGTTGTATTACGGCTTTCTAGGAAGTGATTGCAACATTTGATTCTTTACACTATTTTTTTTCACATCCATTGTAATTTATTTCTACAAAAATGAAAGAATATATTACACTTCAGGTGAGGAAGTTGAAAATCTTGAGGTTTTTTTTTTGTTGTGAAGTGCAAATTTGTCCAGACAGAAGAAAGCTAAGAGGAGTGGATAGCCTAACTTAAAGCTATATTGAACATTGTGCTACCAAACAGTAATTTCATGCTAACATGTTTCTGTTGGTTTCTGCCGTGAGCCTCAGTAACTAAAGATAGTATTTATCAGGTAAAAAGTTCCTAGACGTTGAGAATTCTATGGATGTCATGGGGATTTTCCATTTATTGAATGAAAAAATACAATCAAAGCTACATCATACTTTTTACTAAATGTAAGTATCTCAAGCAGTATTAGCACTATAATATAGACAGAAATGTACATTGTCAGGGTAAGTAATAATACAAAATGAAGATAGATGACAGCTACTACACAAAAGCAGATGACCAGGAAATAACATCGTCTGGAAATTAAAAGTTTCAAACTGTCACTTCATCCAAGCTTGGGAACCATTTCTAGGAGAATTGTGTAGGGAAAAGTAAAAAAAAATCAGCTACAGGGAAATCTGACATTTACAGAAGTGATTTTATGATGTGAGAGTATGGTAAGGGGGAGTGGACTTGATGATCAGCAAGATCCTTCTGTAGCAAGTATTTTAAATCTTCTTAGGGAAGACATGGAGAGAAAGTGAGGGAAATACTAATTATTGAAGGTAAAAATTAAGCCATCAATATTAAGCCTAATTTCTTGTAAAAGAAAATTAAAACAAAACCCAACAAGAATCCCATGTGTTCAGAGGTTTTGAGCTCAAAGCACAGACTTAATATTGCAAGATTTGCAATAAAATCATTAAAGTTGCTGATACTGAAATTTATTTCAGTTTATGATCTCTCCTGACTTCTTCCCCCTGAAAGCTAATGCAATTTCAAAATACAAGACAGACATTTACAGTCCTTTCTGTTCCTTCTTTTTTTTTTTTTTTTTTTTTTTTTTTTTTTTTTTTTTTTTTT
>JANVCC010000048.1:2112398-2174688 GCA_025345505.1 Todiramphus chloris collaris | reverse complement strand
CCCCCCCCCCCCCCCCCCCCCCAAGCTTTTACCATGCAGGGCTGAGGTGCAGTTCAAAGACTTCTCATCCTGCTGCCTTCCTGACGTTGTCAGAGGGGAATAGCTGCCTTATAGAAAGAGCAACGGATTTACAACCTATTCATTTGGACTGAGGTGTCTAATTTTAGGCAATCAAGCTTCTTGTGTCAAGTTCCTGGTGCCTCAGATTATCTACCTCTAAAATGGGTATAACGCCCTTTGTTCATCTCCCAGGGCTGACAGGAGGTTTACTTAATTTACACCTGCAAAGTACTTTACAATCCAAGTAAAACGTGCCCGTTTAAATGCGATGCTTTCTTACGACACAGGAGTAAATGCTCCTGGAAGGTGAAAACACCTGTATGCAAAGAACAGCAATGGAAGGGGTGCAGAAGGAACCCAGCCTGGAGCAGCCACTGATGTGCAGAGGGGTGCAGCCTGCTGGGGATTTTCACTGCCAGGGCTCTGGAAGCGATTACACCGAATGCTGTGAGCTGTTGACAGTTGAAGATGAGCAGCTTAAGCAGAAGGAGAAATCCTCTGGACTTACAGTAAGTCCTGTGACACTGTATCATTTGACTCAATTAGCTCAAATGACTGCGATATAATTGAACAAACTATAACATGAGTTGTGACTCACGCTGTGCCTCAAACTGCCCATGTCAGCGTGGTAAATTAATTCATAGTCTGTTAAGTGAAAGTTAATAGCCAACGGCAATGCTTGGCATATCAGAGGGGTATTTCAGACAAAAGCAAAGCTAGAGATGGGAAGGTTTTATGAAACTCTTGATCTGTCCACTGATTTCAAAACCAAAAGTAAACGAGGGTTAGCAACAGGCGACAAAAGTGAAGAAATATGGTAGGTCAACAAAAATAACAGAGACAGAAGTTATTTCTGGCATCGTATCTGGTAACTGTTTGAACGTTGATGATTAACGTATTAGTTATGTGCGTGTGATGCAAGAGGCATGGTAAGTGGTTTGCCTGCATATTCAGCTCTCCAGCCTGTTCACTTTGTCCAGACAAAATCCCCAACATAAAAGGCTTATCTTGCAAATTAGCCAGCACAGTCATCCCAGGATTTTATTTATTTTAAGCTGTGGGCCCCAGCATGACAGACACACCTATTTAAAAAAAAAACCCAAAACTTATTTCCCTTTGCAATAGGGTTTTCTAACTTTTTTTTCCTTCCCTAATTTTCTTTTTATTTTATTTTTTTTACCAGAAGTGTCAAAAAAAAAAAAAAAAATGCTAGACTCAATATACTGGTAAGACTGATAATACAGGAGCTGGAAATCTGAGTCTGTTGGATATTTGTTAATGTGGTAGTAGGATCCAGGTCTGCTGTTTGGATGCACACTGGTTGTGGTGCAGGGGGAACTGTGAAGTGAAAGAAAGGCAGGCAAGGAGCTGAAGAGAAAAGAAAGCTAAGGACACTCTGAAATAGTATCAGGGAAGTGAAAACACAAAGTGGTAAGTAGGAGCAAAAAAAAAAAACAATCCTGGAAGGTGAAAGGGAAAAAGAGAAAACTAAAGGAAGAAAAAATAAGAGCACTTCTAAAGGATGAATGGGTCAAAAAAGATTGTTGTAGGATGTATCTCTGCACCTAAGCCTATAAAAATGCCTGTCTGTATTCATAGGGGGCTGGGTGGCAGAGATGAGATACCTGACCTGTCTGTAAAACTGTTAAAAAACCAGCACATCCTGCAGGGCCTCAAGAGCTTTGCCTTTCTCAGAACTGCTTAATAACTGTAATTTTAAGTAGTCCAGAGCACATGATAGTGTGAATCATGGTTTCTGTGGCAAACCTGTGGTAAGGAGTTGTGCCAGCAGTAGTATAACAGCTTATTAGAAGGTGAACATACATTTTTTCATCCAAACATGGATATAGCAAAGGTATTTTGAAGACTGAAAGTCCGTTAATCAAAACAATATGTTTCTGTTTGAAAAATAAAAAGTCCTTCACATACCCCAAACACAAATTAGTCCACCTACTGCTTTTGGTCATTCTCATGAAACAAAGTTTTTTTCTTCTATAGAGATACAGAACTAGCAGTACTCAAATGTATACCACACCAAAAATATGTTACCTCTTTAATTGCACAAATATTCCATTAAGTTAAAGGTGGCCTAAAGCACTGGAATTTGCTATTCAGCAGCTCACGAAAGGCTTTGAAACACTTTACAGAGGAGCACAATTTCTGACTGCAGGTTTCTGCGGATAGGTGTAGAGGGTCACATTCTTAGATGGTATAAAAATGAGGAAAGCCCAATTAGATTATTCTAATTTATGATCTTGAGACACTTTTAAGATAGCATCCTAACTGAAGCTTGAGATACTTTTCCATTAAAGGCTTCCCTCCCACGAGACTTACAAAGTAATCTATTTTTTGCTTTTTTGCTTTTTTTTTCACTCAAAAAGTAAAAGCAATAGATTCTTAATAAGTGCATCCAAAGTGGTATTTCTTACTTAAGAGCATTTTCCCACCTTAATTCAGTCTTCCTTTCATTTCTTTACATTGAGTGACTACAGGTAGTCCCTTAGCCCTCACTCAGCTTGTGTGGCCCTTGTGGGCTCTGCTGGCCACCAAGCAAGCAATTTTCAACTCAGTGATGCCAGTCAGAAGGGTGGCGAGGCACGTGATGATGAATGCTCTGTTGGGACAGAAAGCAGAGGGGAAGTTACTGACAGGTCAGGGGCAAAAAGCTATTATGTTCCAAGCTTTTATTGCCTCCGTTTGTCAATGTGATATTAGTGGCTTCCCAGAGTCCTGACTAAAGTGTCTTACCCAATGCCAGTTAATAATTCTGTTGTGCAGACCGTTCTCCTGGGTGCAAACCCACCTCCTCAGTCTAGAAACAAACACTGTTCCTTCCCTTACCAATATTCCCTTTCTCAGACTCCACAGAAATGTCATCATACTCAACAGTGTCCTCGACAAATTCATTTTGCCTTTTACTCCACTTGCTAGTGGTGGGCACGTACGGGTGGGACCATGCGGGCCTGGGGAGGAAAACCAAGTACCAGGTCTGTCAGGACATCCTAACTGAAACTTCAGATACTTTTCCCTTAAAAGCTTCCAAGATCTTTTGGAGAAACGGTATTCTTAAGGATGTAAATATTTATTTTTCCTATCTGAAAAAACTGCACTCTGGCCTGTCAGAAATGTTTTTGTAGCGATTCCTGGCCTGCCTTTTCTGATGATAGAGAAGAAAAATATTCAGCTTTCTGGTTTAAGTTGCAACTTTACTCTCACCTTAAGGAGTCAAAAATGTGGTCTTTGCTCTACACAGGTCTACAGCAGAGCTTGAATGTGAACCACAGCCTAGTTTCCAGCCATGTGGGCTAAGGCATAAGCAAGGATTTAAACATGACTTCTACATGAGGAAGGTGAGTCCGTCATTCAGTTAATAGCAAGAGGCAAACTGGTGGACTACCTCCAGTTTGTTTTATGAATATTAGTCCCGGTCCCAGTTCTGAGACCTCAGGTTTTGGACCAGATTGTATTCGAGGGGTTGAAAATGCAGTTGTTGCACTGCTACTTTGTGGACTGCAGGGCAGTTGTTTGTCCATCATCACGTACAGCCAGCATTTCATGGCTCTTCAAGCAGTTCTATGAAGTGCTGAATTCTCCACTGCCTTGAATCATCATCACAGTCTCTTTTCAGTTGGTCCCTGTGATAGGACGAGAGGTTATGGTCATAAGGTGAAACACAGGAAGTTCCACCTCAACATGAGGAAAAACTTCTTCCCTGTGAGAGTGCCAGAGCCTGGCCCAGGCTGCCCAGAGAGGCTGTGGAGTCTCCTGCTCTGGAGACTTTCCAGCCCCCCTGGCTCTGTTCCTGTGTGGGCTGCCCTGGGTGACCCTGCTCTGGCAGGGGGGTTGGACTCCATCATCTCCAGAGGTACCTTCCAACCCCTACTATTCTATGATTCTTTCTATGATTCTATGACTCCATGATCCTATACACAGGGTGATTTTACACTCGTGCATTATTTCCCAGAGTGATACAAGTCAAATCACAGTACTATCTAAAATCTCTGTTTTCTGACTCTAGCATAAAGCAAACAGAATCCTTGTTTTTGAGCGAAGAATTCTTGCTCAAAAGGTTGTCTTAATACTTTTTTTTTAGCCATAACTGCGGCATTTAATCTCTGAAGAGGAAGGAACAGCCGTGCTGCTAAGATGCTATGAGGATTAAGAGTTCTTATGCAACGCTGTTGGTCCCAGAGGATCTTCTTGTTATGCCATTCTGTGTCTCTCCCCAAAGGTCTGAGTGTCCTCCAATAATGAACTGAGCGACAAGCCATCCGTTTTCTGCCTGCCAGAATAACAGTGGTACCAAATCGCAGTCCGTGCAGTCTATCCAGAGAAAAACCAAGAAACAGAGCCCAGATAGGTCAAAATCCACATGGCTTTACCAAAATCACACAATTTATAGTGACTGAAGGCCTGACCTGCCATCATCAGCATAGTGCAACTTATACTGCTTGGGGAGGGAAGGAAAACAGCAACAGCATTTAAAAATCCTCATTCCCCCATGGTCAGAAATGGAATGCTGGGATTGTACTAGTGTGCAACCACATTTAAACATAGCTGTGGCTGGCATGGCTTGCATTCTAATGTGGACAGTTCCTAATTTAGGAAAGACGAAGGAGAAGCTGAATGTAAATGTGCACAGGGGAATATAAATGACTGGCACCAGTGTCACTTTCACTTTGTTATTAAAAGCAGTCTCGGTGCTTTGGAAGCAAACAGACATCAGAGAAGTGGAACTGGCTGCTGCTTGTAGCACAAGGACAGGGACCCTCTAATTTTAACTCTTTGTGAATATAGCATTTGAGGAAGATACACAGGTGGAAGCAGGGCAGGAATCACACCACCTTCCGAGCAGAGGCAGCTCCAGCTGAGATGGTGTCACGTTCCGGTTTGGAGGCAGTGACTTGGGTTTTACACCACACCAGTTCCTAGACAAAAGCCAACTTCTTCCTTATGAGAACTGGTTTTTTCCACTGGAAGCAGAGCTATTAAAAGATTGCAGAACACAGTGTAGGTGGGGGGTCACTTCTCAGATGCAAGTTAAAGGTCAGTGTCATCTACTAGAGGGCAGGAGACTTCAGCAGCTGTGTGTTTTCACTGCCACAGCATCTTGCAGGGAAATGTTTTCTCTCCCGTGGCAGGTTGCCTGAACCATTTGGCCAGTTGTAGCCTCCTTAGCTCGCTATCTAAACCAAGGATGGGGAACCGAGCTACTGCAGCTCCATGGAATGGAGACAGCAGTCCACCCTGTGCCCCCAAAACCCTCCTGCCATGGATGGAGACCGGCCCAAGGCAGTGGAATGCATCACTGAGCACATTCACTGCGGAGAGGCTGATCCAGCTGGAACTGGCAGATCAACATTAATTAAGCTCAGGTGATTAAAAATTAAAAAGGCAGGGGCTGTATCACTGCATTGCCTTCACTTGTTGCAGATGTTTTCCATTGTAGATGAACACCCTATGGCAGATGTTTTCCATCGTAGATGAACAGCCTATTGCAGATGTTTTCCATTGTAGATGAACACCCTACTGCGTTCATTTCTACACAGAATAATACCATTTTTAAAATGAGGACTATGTACCTCTTGGCAAAATAAGCTGCTCTATGCCTGTGTCATTTTTAGCAGGGTGTTAACAAGTGGACGATTTGGCCTTGTCACTGCTGCAGAAATAAATTCAGGTTTCTTTTGTCAAAGCTTTTATTAGGCTTTTGGATTGGAAACGTGCCAAAATGGTCACAGGATCGCATGACTCAGAGGGCTACTGAGATTTAAAAGTGTTTTAAAAGTTTAAAACAATAAAAATAGCTCTACTGTGTCATTTTTAATAGATATAAATGCCTGTTACACAATTCAGACCCAGAAACTCCTTTCAGTAATGACCAAAGATCATCATCATAGCTGACATTTCTGAAATGTTTGAGAAGTAAGTTCAAGGTCATGTTTGAATGCAAACAAGTTACACATAGTAATTATCATGAGTTTGTTATATTTACTGGTACAAAGTATTCGGAGAGTCATGCATCAAGTAAACTAATGGTCTATTATTGAGCAAAGTTTAACATCAAGCAATGCGCTATGAATTTTAAAACATCTTTGAATGTCAGACACAGAAACTGTAATGAGAAAAGTGTCTTGATTGTGAAAGATTTACGAAAGGGAAGAAGAGGGGAGAGGGGAAGGAGAGTAGAGGGAAAGGTTTTTAAGAAAACACCAGCGAAACCTTTCCCGAAAGCAAAGTGTCTCGATCCTGTAGCTAACAGGATGGAAACGATAGAAGTGATCCAAATCGTGTGATGCGTGTTAGCATCTTAACCAGCTCCAGGCAGGTGAAACTCTCTCCTGTTCATTTCCAAGCTTCTGCATTTTGACTCACTGTCAGAATGAAACCGCACGGCTGAAAGTGCTCTTGGCCTCTCCAGGAGACCTCTGTGAGTAATGTCCAGGTCTCGTCTCCCGACACAGGATCCCTTTGCTGGAGGCAGTTTCAGTATTAATCAGCCTGTCGTTGCTATGGGCTATAACCTGCTAACAAAACCCCTGGACCTTCTCACTGAGTCATTGCAGTTAGTGCTTTTATTTAACAGGGTTTTAATTGAGGCAACATCATTGCCTCCAAGATTTGTTTTGTGAGCAGAAGTTTTTTTGGCCAAAGGTATTTCTTGATCCCGTGGTCTTTTCTTACTACTTGCTTCGTATTTGCGCTGTGCTCAGATTTTGGCTTGGCTTTCTTTTAAAACCCCTGGCAAAATTTTGCTGGTTTCACAGTGGGGACAAATCCTGGAGAATTCTCCAGGAAGATATATAAATATCTGTGCTGGAGACAGCAGGCAGACCTGCAGACAAAGTGAATGGGAGTTGGGTTCATGGCCACATCTGTTCAAGGCACCTCTAGAAGCAATGCAGTCACACAGGCTTCGTCGTTCCTTTGTGGTGTGGCCCTACTGCACAAAGCTCTCAGGAGGGAATTGCACTCAGAAGAGGAAATCCAGTTAACTGCTTAACCAAACTGGCACCGAGATGGTGAGATAAAGGGAAGGGATAAGACTCAGACCACAAGGCCTAGACCACATCAGAAGAGTGAGGGATATGGTTTGGCTGGCTCTACAGACAGAGCTAAGCAAGAAAGCGTAAATACAGCAGTAGGATCCGGTAGTCCCATAAAGAAATTAGACAAAATGTTAATTCCTAGCAAATAATCTTGAAAAGTGTGATTCAGCAAAGCATTTCACCACTGTTTAGGTATTTTGCTCATGCAGGCACAGGCTGCTAAGTGGGATCCTCTAGAAATTACAGAAAATTATGTTAACTTCCAACTAAGGGGAGAAATAGATTTGCTACCCAAGAGATGCAATTGCTACTGGATGCAACTGATATTTTTTGCACCCAGTGAGTACCCATCCACTGAAAGGACATTCCATCTGCATTATTTCCAGAGCCCTGGGAATGACCATTACAGTCATTGTAATAGTCCTTGCCTTCTTCCTGTGACAGTTTTCATTGGCAGATCTCAATGTGCTTTACAAAAGAAGTCAAGATCATTAACCTCATCTTACAAACAGGATAAATAAGGCACAAGGGGGAGGGAGGGAGGGAGGGAGGGAGGGAGGGAGGGAGGGAGACATCTCCTGAGGTCGGACGAGGACTCAGACACAAGCATGCACAGTCCCAGGCCAGTGATCAGCTGTGGATGATCCTAAGGTAGCCCCTATGCTCATCTGCTTTGGGCCTCTGGTGGTTTTATTAAAGCTCTAGGCACACAAGTGTGGGGTGAGAGAACCAGTTGCTAGCTGGTGGAGTCCAGGATTGATCATCTACATCGTTTCCCTGATGTCATGTACAACTGTTTTTCGTTCCCCACCCAAAATTATTTATTTGACAAACAAACTTTTATACCACTAGAACTACCTGTGTCTGTTTAAAAGCATTTCCTTCTGCAAAGCCACTCCTGAGAATAGTGGTACATATTGCAACTTTAAAACTGAGCACTGAAAACAGTGATCATGATCCAGTTTTATCTGTAAAGATACTGCAATATTTGGAGGTGGTGGGGAAAGCCTTTTAAAAGTTGTAGTTCCTGGAGCCAGGGGAAAAGAATGGGATCTTCTTTTCTTTTTTTCTTTTTTTTTTTTTTTTAAAGAAAATCCTAGCCTTAGCTTATGAAATAAAACTGGAAAATGCAAACTTGGGAGCTCTGGAAATAGGAATGCATTAGAAGACTCCAACACATGTGTACTCTTGCTTATTTACTTACGTTTATATAAGACTTCCTGTTTCAGGAAACCTTGCTCATCGTTTTTGGTGACGCAGGGCTAGTGGCTGTACAGCTCCAGAGAAGAGTTTTTTGCTCTGGCTTTCGTATTTCCTATGGGACACTCATGGGGGACCATGGAACTGGTAGATAAAAACATGCTGGGGACAGATTTCCTGGTGACTGAAAGGGGTTTGGGTTTGAAAGGTGCATGTTTCTCATTATCATATCATATGTCCAGATTTTTATGTCAAACTCTCGTCACAAACTTACAAAACAGCCCTGAGAGATACAGCAAGGGGACAAGGAGGGATCTGGGGTGCGAGGCAAGGTACTAACGGGTGCACACCTCAGCTTTGAACAGTCAGTCACAGTTTTCTCAGAGACGGGAGGCTAAAACCGAAGGGAGGATACAACTGCTTTGAAAACCAGGGGGCTAACTGTTAATCCTTAAATGAAATCACCAGTACCCTGCCTCTGAAAAGCTGTTTCTCTCGTGTTTCACACACAGCAAGAAGCGTATCAGTACGCTCTTCAGAGGAGGTAGCTGGATAGCTCATTCACTTCGCAAACCTATGGAAACAACACTTCAGCACTTTGACACAAACTGTCTCTGTCATTGAAAATTAGCGAAGAAAAGAAGCGGTGAAAATGTCAGGAGCGGGAGGGCTTCATTCTTCTCTTGTTCAAAATGTCATCTGTTATCTGCAATCAATGTGAGGAGACAACTTCCCATACCATAATGATTTACAGTATGTTTATAGGCACAGATAGAAGTAATCGCAGGGTTAGGCGAACGTCTCTTGGTGAATTCTTCAAGTGTCAGAAGTGCTTAGTTCTGCAGTTCTCCCTTCCCAAGAATGCAGGGGAGACCAGCACGGAGAGCTGTGCAATTTCTGCATCTCCACACACAAGCCCATAAAATCTGCAGCCTATCTGGCCCCTCAGCTATGTATAAACATCTCGCAGGACCAGATGCCTACGACTTTAAAAGAAATGTTGCCTTTGCCACTGAAGAAAAGGCAATAAATATCTTTCACTCTTTTCGTAGCTGAACAAATACGTTTCGAAGGAAATACACTCATGGTCTTGGTGCTAGATTTAATGTTTTAAACTTTCCATTGTTTGGAATTTCCTGTTTAATGCCTTGAAAATAAAACTTCCATGGCTGATTTTTGTCCTTTCCCAGTGAGAACTCATTGTCCAAATCTTTTAAATGGTACTGAGATGAATGAGTCCCAGTTTATTCATTTCCTTTGTGTCCACCAGAATTTGGGATACCATTGGATACAATATCTCCTCTGCCCCCCAGAATTCTTGTTTAATATTCCTTAGCAACAGGACCTTGTATTTTTTGCAGGCTTTTGTGGCCATACAGCTCCACAGACATCACATGCTCTTTTCCACCCGATACTCTATGTGAAGCAGGGAACTGTTGAAACCCACAGCTTATGGATGGCAAATTAAAATAAAACCAGCTCAGCATTTAATACATAGGAGACTTCTTAGTCTGAAGCTCAGAGCACAGAGGTAAGTAGAGTAAGGAACAAGTGCCAGGGCTTTCACATCTTGGGCCATTGCCACCATAACTTATTTGTCCTTCCTGTCAGTGAGTGAATGATGGCTTTTAATAAACAAAATGATTCCCGAATCTTGCAGCCACTCTCTGCCACAGTAGCACGGCGGTTTTCCAGAGGAGTTACTCAGACTGTCCCCATGGCTGCTGCTAGCAAACTCCACCTCCTGCAGCAGGCAAAGGCAACGTCTTTCTGTGTTCTTCAAAACTACAGCTGGTCAAAAATTCTCAGTTGCAGTGCTTTGGGTTTTTTTTTTTTTTTTGAAATAAAATATGTTCTATGTTCTTACAAGTGCTATTTCTTGCAGAAATTCAATTCCAGTTCTTTTAATGAAAAAGCTGAAGAAAACACATTTTTTCTTCTTTTACCCTCTGAAAGCCTAGAAAATTTTCCAAAACCACCTCGGTTGAAAGCTTTAAGTCCAAATCCTACACACTTACAGATACTCTAACCACTTCTTTCTGGCAAGCCCTATTCTCTTTTACAAGAGCAGTTATGAAGCACCCAAAGTGTAGTGCAGGGAATTTGTCCCGTCCCCAGAAGCTTCACTTGCAGTCAGCACATCCTCTCAGGAGCCACTCTGCAGTCAGCTCCTGCCCAAAAGCTGCCATCTCTTCCATAATACCATTTCCCCACTCCAAAGCCTAGTATAGCGTGAGTGTTACAGGGCATACAGTAGGTTTAATTATTCAAGTAGTTCTATTTTACGCACCCTCAAAATCAAAGGTGTGCTTTGGTCATTGGCATTTTGAGAGTGCTCACTCGTCACTCCAGTATTTCTCTATTCCCAGCTCTGCTAGTTCCCTGGAGGGTGACCTTGAACAAGCTCCTTCATCTGTCTGTACTTTTGCATCATTTCTTCTGTTTTCAGGAACTTCAGCAAAAACATTACCCAAGAAAAGGAAAAAATCTGATTTTTTTTGTCTAAGAAAACCATCATGGTGAAGCAAAAAATGTATATGAATATTATTAGGGGAAAATAATCTGAGTAATAAATAGTAAATAAGTGGCATGACCTGGGTTATGAATGTTGAGGTCCTGCCCTTTGCTTAGTTTACTATTCCATGCTGCATTTGAACAGATTATCAAATATCATCCCAAAATAGAACATATAAACACAGCTCACAAAACTCAGAAAGAGGGAAAACAACAACAAAAAAAGAGTATAAGCAGATGCAATATAAAAATAAGGGCTAATTCACAACTATAGAGATCATTTGAACTCTGCGCACAACGCTCAGCATTATCTTCACTAGCAAAATCTAATTTGATGCTTTATCTATGGAAGAAGTGATGTTCCTAGAAATCCTCAGTAACATTGTGGAAAACAACCCTTTAAGTGAAGGGATCAGTCATTTTCCTTCTGTTACAGTAAAAGCTTGAGGATTTCAAACGGATAAACACTCTGCAATTTGAGCTTGGTGAGTCACACTCAGCAAGGCAGATGCGTGCCGCGAATTAGCGGTCCGTAATGCATGGGCTTTCCTTCTTGCCTTTGACTACATTACTAAAGACAGAGCAGGCTGAAAATGCAAAGACTCGAGCAGATATTTATTTCTCTTTGTCCCGGGACACAGAGATCACCCTGGTGATGGCCAGATGAAGAAGGCTGCAATGAAAGAGAGGAGCCGTTCGTCCATGATGGTGCAGAACCAGCACCGAAGCCTCTGACATGGGGACAAGGATGAGGCCCCGGGGCAGCTTGGAAATTGGTTGTTAGGTCAGACTGAACACTGAGCCTGAGAATCACTGCTTCTGTGAGCCCACAGCCAGGTATAAAGTTTCTTCAAAGTCAACAACTGATATGAAAGAAAATTAAATTGATGGGTAAAAGCTACATTCATCTGAAGGAGGGAAACAGGGCTCTGCATGCAGCAAAGAAACATCTTGGTGCCCCATACGATCACTCCTGACTCTTTCAAAACCAGGCTTTATATTTGCTTTGCCTCTTCGTCACCTTCCTCTCATCCTTGATCCTGAACTTTCCCCAGCTCCTATTTTTCCTGTGTCTATTAATCTCCTTCAGACTCTCTCCACAACCGTCACCTTTGTTTAAGTTCTCATAAATATCACTCTCCTCTCACCTTGACTGCTGCTCTTACTTTTTCTATGTCTCCAAATTCCAACACACAGCATTTGTAAAATAATGCTACCTGACTTCTAGGATCTTCAGGAAGCTCAGCTCATCCCGTCCTCCAGTAATTCCACATACCTCTGTATCAATTTCAAAACGCCTGTTCTGATGCCCAGTTGAGGGTTTTCATCCCCTTATTGTGACCCGTCTCCTTCCTCACCCAATACATTTCTTTTCTTTTTTCACTATTGTTTAGAAATTCAGTTCCGTTCAGAACAGCTTTTTTTTGTCTATTGCTATCTCATTGAATTTTGGAGCCAAATTTCTATCTCCTGCAGTATTTCTTTTGAAGTCAGTGGGATTGTGTCCATTTGCTATTATTTGGGCCCACAGATACCTTTTAAATAGCAGAAGGAAAAACATATTTTATTCTCTTGATTCCTCTTTGTGCTATTCTGAATTTATAGTGTATAAATCTATTATATATAATGGCTTTCTCTATCAATTGCTTTATAAAGGGGGAGGTTGGACTAGATGACCTTTAGAAGTCCCTTCCAACCCAATACGTTCTATGATTCTATAAAAGATATCTATGAAATAGCTGATATAAAATCAAACTGCCCTGTATCTCTGATCCTGTAAATCCCTGAGTTATCTCTGGCTACATGATACATCTTAATCATGGAATCACAGCTGAATACTAAATATTTGTACATGTAAGCCCCAAGGAATGCTGAATTTCTTCTTTTTTTTTCCTTTTCAACTAGGCATGCTATTAATTAATGCATAGCAAAATGATTAAAAGCATTTTTCAAATAATGAACAATACAGAGACAGAGGAGTTAATTGATTGATTGGTGTATGAGCAGGGTCCTAATGGATTAACATTTGCATATTAACACAGATCCAATCTCTCTCTCTCTTAATGAGCTGTTTGCCACATTTTGTCTTCTTTTAAGCAGCAGCGAGCATGATAAAACAAATAAACCCACTGGATTGCTCCCTCTCGAGGGACCAAAAGGGAAACTTCTCAACAGGCCTTTCTCCAGCACTGGTTTCTATAAACCCTCCACACATCAGTGCAATAGGTACATAGGGACAGTCAGATCTTCTCTCAAGTTACTCGGGAAAGAAGTTGTTCTGAAAGATCACAGAAATTTACAACTACTGCTTATAAGATGCTTACAACATAATTTTCCCCACAATGACCTGGCATTTGCCACAGCTGGTTTTGCTGTGCAAGAAAATGGAGTGGGATGTCACCGACCAGCTTGCTCCATCTGTGGCCTTTCCGCTGCCATCAGCAGCAGGATTCTGCACGTCCATCAGATCCAACAATCCCCAAGGAAAGGGCCTGAATCATTTCAAGTAGGTAGATGGTAATTTCTAGTCACTGGGCTCACGAAGAAGGATTTCATACCTCCCAGCATCACCAGTACTCAAGGGCTAGATGCGGGCAGTGTGATGAAGACAAAAGCAGCGGATGCATTTCCCACCAGGAGCATGACCACAAGAACATGTGGCAAACCTGTTTTCCTTTCAAAAGCAGGGTTCAGTCTTGTTTATTCAAGCATAAGTAAAACAAAAAGAAAATTAAAAGAAAAATAAGAATCAGGCTGCTTTGGTTGTGTACAAACCCTAAGTATTGCTGTTGCCAGGTAAGCCTGTGTGGCTTTGGGCACAAAATCGTGCGACATGGCAGGACACAGAGATCTCCTTGACAACATACACACATACCAGTATGTAGATAGCTGTAACCATGTGTTGTAGCCAAGTTAACTGGCAATCAGAGGGACTTCTGGGACCCAAGTTAATATCACATGAAGGAATCGCACTGTACCCTACAAGAAAATAGTTGAAGTTAGCTCAGAGATGTGTAACACACCGCTGGTTTGAGCCATGTGGACATGCCCTTTGAGTTCTTGGCCCAGAGCCTTGATTTGAGTCAATTGGCATAGCTGCATTACAGTAATTTCCATATTTACATAGGATGAGGATCTGGTCCATTATGTATTTTGGCCATGGAGTACAGCTCAGCCTTCTGCTTAGCTGGCTGGCTGTGAAGACGGCAGTCACTGGGTTTTGAACTTGGCATTCGGGGTCAAGCTGGGTGACACTGCAAAGCCTCCACGCTCGGGCAAGGTTCCAAAGTTTCCGGGAACCCCCTGTGACCTCCTGCTACCTGAGATTCCCTTGGATTGTTTCACGTGAACTCCGATGGCTACTGGGGTCAGCACTGACTGTGGGTGCACGGAAAGGCTGGACCAGGTCCCACATCAGCCGGTGCGGTATTGGGGAAGGGGAGACACCAGCAGCCAGGCATTGGATGGGAGGCAGCGACAAGCCAGCAGCTCGGATGGGATGTGCTGTCTCCAGGGAGAGTTGCCATAGGATGAACTAGGTGCAGACGTGGAACTCAGACAGTGCTGCTGGTTTGATTGAGGCGGTTTGTAAGACAAGGAAGGGTGTTTTCATCGAGGGGATACAGTTTAAAGTAACCTTTAGAAAATGGGATCATTAATGGATCCTTTGCTGAATGGCCTTAAGCTCCTACTTGAGGAACAAAGATAATTTATCTACTTAGGGAGGTTTTTAAAACTCAAATAGATTGTTTCAAATAGGTTGAAATGAAATTAATTGTAAGTTTATCTGTGTTAGTTTAATACAAAACTTGGAACAGATCCTTTTCTTCACTGTACCAATGCTTTTTTAGATTCCGTCAGCCTGTGCTAATCATTTCACTTCTGGAAGAAATATAAATAAAGATCTTAAAAAGTCGCTAATTATTATTCCAATAATGTTTATAGTATAAATTATAATTACAGGTTGTGCATCAGTGATTAATGGAGATCACCGTGAGGTTTTGGAAATGGGTGCTGAAGCATTTTGTTACTGTAAAGAGTGTCTGTTAATATCTGTCACCTTTTGCATGGAAAAAAAAATATTCCAGGCATGTGTAGCTCACTACCTATCACCTGTCTACCTGTGTAGGAGAAATGCAACAAAAAAACCACCACCACCAAAACCCATTGACATTGATAGGAGTTTTCCACTGACTTCTGTCAAACAAGAAATAAACCCAGTGCAGGGACCTGGCCAAGATTTCTACTCTTAATAACTATTTTAAGCTGTTTACTTTTTTTCAAAGTTATTACAGTATAGAAAGAAATATAAACAAGCCTGATCTCACTGAAATGCCACATATATCCAATGTAAAAATTAAAAACAAAAGCAGGAAAACTGCAGTCTACAAACTTCTTTGGTTTCAATTTCTAATCTGCTTAAGGAGCTGCTCAAACAATTGGGACCTTTAAGATTTTGATAAAAATCTTGTTTTCCAGAATTCTGCAGCGCTGAAAAAAGCATAAAACCCACAGCTAATAATTGTATACTTTCCCATTCCTCTCTCTCTCTTTGTGTTTGACCTGCTTTAATATTAAATATTTCTTACTACAGTGTTAGCCAGAAAAAACAAAAATAAATATTTTTTTAAAAAGGAAATACTACTCCAGCTTGGGTTTGTTATGGTGTTAAGAAGGCTGGTGGATAAATTCCCAGTGTGTGATGTATCTGTGATCCTGCCACTTCACAGGCCCTTCTCTCTTCCCCCCAGCCTTCCCCATGCCTGCACTGCATCTGTGCATAATCAGGCCCTTAATGGGGAGAGCAGAAACCTTCCTTTTACACTGTCTTATCTCAATATCCTTTGTTCATGCCAAGCAGGAGCTTCTGAATGCCAGACGCTTTTCTCTACCTCAATCTGCAAAGGTTGTGGTTTTGGTTTGTTTTTTTTTTTTTTCCCAGTTCCAAGGGGAGAGACCTATCATTCTCAAACAATTGGAGAGATTTGTATCTGAACATAAACAAACAAAAGCTGTCCGTAGGGAACATGGAAAAAGTTTTTTTTTTCTCTAGAGCAGCAGTTCCCGCACATGCCCCCAAGTCCCTGGGGTCCTGCTGCGGCTTCTGCAGCGGTCCACCCTGGAGCCAATTTTAGGTGGTGGGAAAGCACATCTTGGGGCCAGAGGAAGTGAAGGCTCCTGTTCCTGCCAGGGCACCCTCTCTCTGTCCTTGCTGGGAGGTGTCTGGGGCTGGGCCAGATAACGAGGAGCTAGGGAATGCCAGGCTGCTGCAGGTCCTCCTCAGACTACCCCAAAGAGGGCATGAGGGAAGGAAAAGGTCGGCTGTGGGGGTAGACACATGGCAGGTAACATCCATGAGCAGAGGGAGAGGTGTGCAAATTGTTGGGAGTTAACTGTTCATCTTCACAGAAGTAAATGGCTAAGTCTTTCTGAAGCCCAGTCTAAGAACATCACACACAGATGTCTGACAATACTCCCTCCCACCCTCAAACCCTTCCTCCAGTCAACTTTAACTCTTCCTCTTATCTTCAACCCACCATCCAATTCTTTGTCTTTCTACCTGACAAACCTTGATTCTCACAGTGTCTTTTCCCTCCTGTCAGCACTTTTTTTGTTTCACAGAGGACCACAAACCTGCCTTGGTCCACTGCCCTCAGAATATGTAGAGCATGTTAAGTTGAAAGGGACATATAAGGGTCATCAAGTCAAACTCCCTGATCCTTGAGGGACAGTTGTTTCTCTGTCTTTTCCCCACCAAGGTTTAAAGGATGCTACTCATGGCCTGCGAGACCCAAAAAGGGGCATAGGCTGCTTTGCTGGTGTGATTCCTTGCCAGTGGCAATCACATTTCAGTTGCATTCTTTATATAAAGAAATCCAGAGCTACAAACTACGTAGGCACAAATAAGCAAAGTTTAGCTGAATTGAATTTTATATTCACTCCGAGGTTGGCTAGGCCAGAAAGTACCAAACACTTAGGAAACCTCTGCAAACAACTTCTACACCAATGTATGAATTTATATCATTAGAGGTCTAATTACACCTGAAGACCATGGGGTCACAGCTTGTGCCATTTCTTTTCACTGTAAAGTGTCCAGGACATTGGCAGGAGATAATGGGCCTCAACCTTCCAAGTGAGGAGATGCTTTTCCGGTGTATTCACTGAGAAGAAGACGGGGCTGTAAACAACATAATCATGCAACATCTAATAGCAGCGCTGCAGATAGGAAATATGAAGTATTAAACAAGGCTCAGAAATGGGAGACAGGATTGTCAGCAATTAGTTCTTGCAGGGAACGTTCACAGCTGGTTTAGCTGCAATGATTCATACAGTGATACGCTGACTGAAACGATCTGGAAAAGTAGCTGCCAGCCTGATATAACCTTTACTTTTGTGGGAATGTTTTGCTGTTCTTTTATGTACCTCATTACAGCCTATGTTATGTGAGTTGTATCCTCTGCATCGTGGCATTATTGTGCTGTCAGTTCCTGAGAGAGAGTCACATCATCTCAAAATATTTATCAGTTGAAAACTGTGCTTCTTTGGGAAAAGCAAACTAAATTAGCAGCAACAAGAACAAACTTCATGAGAGAAGCTGGCCTTCTGCTCCTCTGCTGACAGTTATATTCTGATGGGTAATATGTCAGGAATAATTAGACAGTTTGGCTTATTTCCCACCAGATTTATTTATTTTTTCCCCTTGGTAAAATACAATATAAGGCAGTCTGTAAAAAACAGACATTTTGGACAAAATTACTTCACCAAGATCCATGAGGCAGAGAGGTCTTTTATAACGATGAATGCAGCTTTAAATGTAAACATTGTTTACATTTGGATGAGAACGCTCACAGAAGTGAAATATCAGAAAGATGTGCTTTGGCTCCTGTGGATCTCCTGAGCTTTCTGTCACTGGCGTTTCTCCCTGGGGTAATTTATAAACTAATATTCCCTGTTGCGAGAACATTGGCAGGCTTGAGGAGAGAATAGCTCCAATTTTCACTCTAACATGGCTGGCTTGCATCCAGAAATTGCAGAAAGAATTTTCCACAGAAATGAGATAAAAGGGAAATTCTTACATACATAGTGTTAATGATGCTATGCGGAAAAAAAAAAAAAGAGCATATTCTGAGCAAAGGTATATGAAGATACCACACAGATAAATAATATATGCATAATATGGATTAGCAAGGTAAATAATAATAAGAACTAACAAGCAGGTGGAATTTTTTAGATTACAAGCCAATATAACCTCTAAGTTGTACCAAAAAGTATAAAGAAAATGATATAAAAGAGAAGAACATCTTGCTAACACACCATACGAAGTGGACAATGGAAGCTGTGCAGATTCCCTTCTTAAATACTGGGATTTTTGATCTAGGTCAAAGGTTTCACATGCTACATGAATCAACAGACACAGTAGGTTTGAAGATGTACACTGAATCTCTTTGGAACTTCTTAAAATAGAGTAACTGCTGAAACAAGATACAGTAGCGTTGCTGGCTGCCTAGACACCGTTCTATTTTAATAAGTGTCACGGATGCTTTGGGGCTTATCAAAAATAAATGGCAGTAAGTAGGTAGGAAGCCAAGCCTCTGTGACTTCCAGCAGAATTGCAATGCAAATAAACTCCAGAGAAGTCTTTCACAACCTCTCCAGGGTTATCTCTACACCATTGTTTCCAGTCAACAATTTATAAACTTGGGTTTTCTGATTACCCTTGTCTGCACAATAGACTCCAGCTGCTAATGCCTTCTATACTGTCAGACTTTGACAAGTGATTAACAAACTAAACTAACTAATTTCACCTTTATGAAGGTGTTGCAGTGTATTTTAAAGGGTTTAATTTTCTTCTGTATCAGTTTTACCTCTGTGAAGTTCCACTGACTTCAGTGAAGCTTTTCAGCTTTTCTGGTATACGTGAGAAAAGCAAATTAGGACAAAGGGGAAAAAAGACTGGCAAAGAGACCCTTCCAAAATCCTGAGCAGGCTGGGTTTCAAAATAAATCCTCATGAATGTGGGGAAAAAAAATAGATAATATATCACGCATTGTCCCTGCCTTCTGTTCTTCCAATCTTGTCCTATTGCCTTTTACTTTTCAAAAATTATTTACTATTTCAAATCACAAAAACATGTTTATCCTCTATATTCAAGGACTAGACTTGGTTGCCAAATTGTGCCTTTGAAAAGTTATCATTTTCCTATTATTTTAATGCTATGATATTACATGATACAGTTCCCAAATTGTCTATATAATGGATGACCAATAAATAATTTATACATTACACCAACCACATGAAAGTCTTAGTGCATGTATAAATGCAGATGGAAAGGATTTTGCACGAGAAGAAAGCACTAAGCACACCAGAGAAAATGCACACTCAAGAGAAAATCACTAGATAACAGTGAGATGTGGCAGGCATTCAAAACCTCTTGTACGTTCACACCAACTTTGATTTCTTTTTTATTCGGGGTGCTTGTGAACTGGTGACACTCTAGAGGAGAGCTAAACACGTGGGCAGGACTTCTCTGAGGAACATTTTGTTGCCAGCTATGTACATGAAAGGTATTTTATGAGAAGAGAGTTGCTGTAGCCACAGCCTAGTAAAGCAAACTTACTAATTAACTGCAGTCTGCACCACTTGCACTTAGCTACGTGCGCTGGCTGACAACACCGCGTTCAGTGCTGGTTTGCAAACAAATTTAAATATTCAGTGCACAGCTTCTGGGAAAGAGGCCATCTTTTCTCATGATGTAGCTTTGGGATGTAACATTTATTAGTGACTTACGCTTATTTCCACTGGCTTTGTGATGCCAGGAGAGTTAGCAGCATTTTGAATCCTCTAAGCGTGTGTATATCTATATATGTATCTTTCTGTATACCGTAGGAATGGGAAAGGGGAAGGACTACCATGAGGGATGTAGCACAGGGAGGAATGTGAAGAGATGCCTGTGCAATATTGGTTGGCAGTATGGCTGTCTGGGAAAACAGATTTTCCTATGTGGCTGTCTCAGAGGTTTTAAAATTTCTTTACACTCTGTATTGGAATGAAAATCATTTCTGTTGAAAAAATTAGTGAAAAATAAATAAAAGCAAAGCCTATCCCCACTCTGAGTATCTAATAATCGGTCTCAATATCTTTGAGTCTTTTCTGTCTCCTTCTACCATTCGGTCATTCCTTTTCTGCCAGGCTCAAAACCTTGATCCTCCGCTGATCCAACTCTCCTTCCCTGTGTTTTTTTCCCCTACACTCCAGAACAAATGATGCCTTATTTTTGGTGGCCCCTCAGCCTGAGGAATAGCTGCACTTAACTTGAAAGGGAAATGTTGAAAGCTTTTGTCAGACTATTTGTTGTGAACTCTTGGAGATGACTGGTGTTAGTTTTATGCCGCAGATTGCATCGAGGGTTCGTAAACAACAAGGTCCTTCTTCCTTTTTCCCCTCATAAAACACTGTTCTTCAAAAAATGTCCTGCTCAACCTGTAAAACACTTAGAATAGCGACTCTAGCTTGACAGAAGGCATCAAATACTTATATGTAAAAGCAAGGAGAGGAAGAATAAGCCGAGGTTGGGCAGAATAAGGCTGAAGTATACACAGTTCTGTAGAAATCTGACCTTATTACTGGATGAATAGTATCCATCCCCAGGGAGTGCAGTAGCTTAAATTTCTGGACAATGAACAGAAATAATTTATAGACTCATAGACTCTTCACTAGTTAAGACCAAGCTTCCAGAGATTTTCCGTGGCTGACTGAGAGTCATCAATTTGCAGCTTCTACTCCATGCTATTCATTGTGATTCCTCTTATGTGTGTGCCCTCTCCTGACAGCATGCTTCAGCTGGTTCATACTAGCCATGACTGAATTCATGCTTTCTAATAAAACTCGTGCAGGAGTATGCTATGATGCTACAATGTACTTGGAGTGGTAAATGAAGTGATCCTTACAAGTGTATAAACCTCAAGATGATACGTCTAAATGTACCATTACATGCTCTTCTAGGCCACAGAGATCATTTCTGCTCTTCAGTGTCCAGCATGATTTGACTATGATTTTCTCCACAGAAGGGATTAAACTGGAATCACCTCCTACCTCCACCTCTTACACATCTTAGAAGCCTTTGAAGTACGAGTTAATTTATTCCGTCTCGTAATTAATCATTTTCCCTCTCATTGCAAAAATGTACAATGTCACTCACATTGCCCGCGTTCATTTTGCCATCAATATAGCAAGTGACATTTCCTGTAATTAAGTAGAAATATTACATTAAACAATTAAGATGTGCATATAACAGAAGTGAGAAGTGAAACAGAACCTATTTGCTGGGAACATGCCAGTGCCCACCAAGATGTTAACTTTGGTAACCCACGCTTGAAGCTGCACCACGAGGCAAAGAAATGCACGTAATGGACACTGCTGGTAATTGGGGAATTTTAGGTGCCTACTTTGAATTGACTTCAAAAAGCCACATGATTTTGAGGATGAGAGTATCAGCACAAATCCCTGCTGTCAGAGCACATTGTTATCTATGCTATCCATGTACTTACAGAACAAAGAGGAGTTTCGTGATGCTACTTCTGCGCTTTCGTGGTCATCATGGATTTCATCAAGGCCACCATCCTTCTATATTCTCTTCAGAATGATGGTAAGAAAGATAAAAGAGGGCCAAAGAGTGCAGGAACCACTCTATGAATAGAAAATATAAATATATATATAATATATAAAATTTTTAATCTTAAAAAAAAAGAATATTAAAATCAATAAAAAGGGGTGAAAGGACAGAAGCATTTAATGATAGGGTCAATAATGCTGAAAGATGCTACAATGAAAAAACATAATCATCAAGGAGGTTTATTCTGATTAAAACAAAGAAACAGAAAAAAACCCCAACCAAATCAAGATCTAATGCCTCTTTCACCTCCTTTTTCCTGTCTTAACACAGATTGAAGAAATCTCTCAAACACACAGTCTATTGAACTAGCGATATACTATACAAAGCTACCAAGAGACAATACCTGGAAACATTGAATGTCCAGTCTATCTTTGGAAGGATATCAGACTGATACATAGAAGATCTGGAACTATCATACTAAGTCAGCCCTACAGAAGAAAAAACTGTCTAAGCACTGTCTCTCTCTAAGCATTAGTGCTGCCTTTGAGACCAGTCACCACCAGATCACTGAGAAGATAGCAGAAGACCCTTTTATTAGTCACCGCGTCACATGTCTTTGATACATCTACTCTTATTCCTCTCCATTCTAAATCAAACCATTTCATCTTTTCAAACTCTCCTCTTGAAAGATTTTTCTTGTTTATGATCACTCTCACCATCTTCCTCTGAACACACTCTAATATATGATATACAAATTCAAGTCTTGGTTCTGCAAGATCCTTAATACTGCTTGTGAGGCACCAGATACTTAATTTAAAGCATACAAATGTTCCCTCTACTCTCAGTGGGACTTTTTGTGTAATTAATAAATGCTGAAGATGTTGCAGGTTGATGCTGTCAGATACCTGTTCGCACCTATAACCAAAAATACATATGAGTTTTATTATTCACCCTAGAAGGACAATCTGTGTAGCTATTGATTTCAGCCACATAACTCACAGGCTTAAAAATAAGCCCATAGTTAAGTCTTTGCTTCTTCAGATCAATGTCAACCTGCATATGTTTGCTCCTGGAAGAACACACACTTGAACACACTGTGACAACAACCTACACAGAAACAGAGTGATATTGGGGAAAAAAAAAGACCAAAAAAAATATAATAAAATGAATGTAAAAAGCAAACTGAATTATGAAACCGAATTACAGCTAAACACAATGACAATAAATACTTGTAGCCACAGGCAATAAAATATTGCATCATTAATAAAGCTAAGTGGAGAAAAATTTTGCGTGTCACTTTCATTTATAACTTAAATTTTATACTTTAGCTGTACATGTCAGCTCAGTGCATTACACATCTCTCAGGCAGTTCCCCTCTGGCCCCAGCGATCATGAGTTACGGTGGTTTCAGAAAGTGGTGAACTGGGTAAATGCAAATTGATTTTCAAGGGTGAAATAATGGCCTAATTCAAGACTGCAGCAGTTTTAAAGGAAAGACAGTTAAGGCCAAGACATAGCAAGGAACCGGTGATACGTAGGTTAAAACTGCAAGTACTCACGAACGTGGGAGACAAATCTGAGAGTAACTTATGGAGTATACGTAGGCTGTTGTGAGATTAATCATTCATGAGTTTGCACAGGCTGGCACTAATGGATACAAATAGTGCTGCTCTTGACCTTCCCAGAAATCCAAGCACCCAGCCCATTTCATGTCCTAGCTTGTAGAGGCCATTCAAGAGACTCACCAAATTGAAAGAAAGGGCTAAAAAATAGGTAAAAAGAGCTCTTCATTCTACTGCTTGGTCCCAAGAAAAGCCAGGAAGAGATAGTGGCAAATTATCTCAGTTATGCAGTGTAAGCAGCTGGTGTATCGGTGGTGTTCAGGAGGAAGTATCTCACTAACAACACATTTGGCTTTCTTTAATAGACATAAATCAGAATAACCCCATTTATAACTGTGAACACAAGTTACAGCTGTTTGGGATCTTGTCCTGCATGTTCTTGGTATATGTCTAGTTCGAGCGTCAAGTCTGGGGAGATTTATTAGGCAGGGACCCAGCATAACAAGTCCTTCACATATGACCTAAATTTTTTGAGGGAGAGGAAAGAAACAACAGAATACAAAAGTCCTGGCATTACCAGATTCGAGAGGAAGCAAAAAACTCACCTGCAGGACCCAAGGGAAGCAGAGATCAAGGGAAGCAGAGATCAAGGGATGCAAAAAGGACTAATAGGCCAAATGTTCTACCTACCACAGAAACTAATCATTACTACCAACTCCTGTCCTTTCAGCCTTTTAAAAGAATATGACATGTCTGCTAGAGCCAAACATTAGTTTTGGTTTTATGGTGTGAGTGAGTGAGCAGGGAAATAGATCTTTTATTATTTTACTGCACTCATTTTCTTGTTCTATGCTTTTATGTGAGGACACCTTATGGACACCCTGTTGTAAACTGCAGAGCCGTTTATGGTTTATTCCTCTAATACGTTTCATACTGAAGTTGAAATCTCTGTTGCAGTAGACAAAATCCAATCTAAGAAAGTGGGCAACCTAGAAATAAAAGGGAAAAGAAAAACTGCAGGAGGAAATTGGCATCAGCTCTGGCCTAAAGACATTGGTCAAGATTCTGAGGAGCCTTAGATTTACCGTCCAAGGGAGCAAATAGAAATGTTGCTCATGACTACAGACTTCTGTGCTGGCACCTCATAACATCCACTTCATTTATCCAATAGGAAAAGAACCTTCACAAAACTATTCCAAAGCAAAGACCATGCAAGAATACTTGGCATTCACAAATCCTTCGATTAAACTAGTGCTATTAACAGTACTTCTTTATTTGAAAGTTTTGTACATTCATATATATGTGCAACAGCAACTGAAATTGTTTCCAGATTCCTAGTGATTCCCTGTATCTTTACTGCTATTTTGTCCCAACCTCCTAAATTCAAGCTCCAACTAAACCACATGGGACTTCCTTGGATCAGGAGAGATTGATACTGGCAAGCTGGAGATCAAAAGGAAAGATTCGTTATAAAAACAAATGCACATCTCACTAGTATCACCTGAACCTGCCCAGAGCGTCAGATTCTTGTGTTAGATCTTGTGTTAAAAGTTACTGTTTGCTGCACTAATTGAGTTAATTTTTGCAATTAAGCCTTTTTTTTTCTGTAAAAAAGTGTTAAAAAGTGTTTCTTATAACGTAAATATAGAATATAACTTTTCTTTGCCTATTATATTCCATAATTGGCATTTTTATACACTGCCAGGCTGTAAGGAATTAATCCATCACATTATGTAACTATATACTGAAGTTCACCCTTCTACTGTTAAGATGTGCAGGTATTTAATCTTAAACCTAGTCTCAAATCTGCTAAGTAAATATTTACATATACTTCTGCATTTTATCTAGAGGGAGCTAAGTTTTAATCTGATTATAGAAAACTGAGTAATTCAGCTACTAACACGTGTTTTCCCATAGCATTTAACTGGGATTGACTTCAATGGGTGTGTATCAAACCATTAGAAAGGTGCATGAAAATTAGGTATCTGAGTCACTTATATAGGAATTTGATTGAATTTTAATTTCTTGAAACAAAATTTTCCTATGGAAATCACAGGATTTAGAACACATTTCTTTACCAACATATCCACTGGTACATTTCATATTATTACAAATTCTTTGCACTGGAATGTTCTGATCTGTATGTTTAAATACTGCTAACAGGGCTCAGTTTTAGTTCTTTTGTCTATTGAATAATTTGTCAGGTACAAATGCTGACTTCTGCCTTCACACTTTATTGATTCCTATTGAATTCTCAGAGAACTACAATTCTGAACTCTGAAAAGAAAATGTGTCTCTATTTCGTCATTTTTCTTCTTGTTACCTGGGGTCAGTTGTAATTGTGTAGGTTTCTTCATGCTGAAGAAATAGGACTGAGCTCCACATGGTGATTGATCCAAAACAATCTCAAAAATGGGTACTCCAGACCTCCTGCAGTTCTTTAATCCTCTTAACATAAAGAAGTGTGATAGAAACTAGTATTTTTGAAACTAGCATTTTTGAAACCATGCATTTTTGATAGCACTACTGTAACAGGAAGCAACACAGTGGATGTCTCATGAATGAATGAATGTACGAATGAGATGTCCTTTTTGGTAGTCACTGATTTATGGATCAAGCTGTCACTGTTGAGCTGTGGTGATGTTCCTGTGTTTCCTTTCAAAATTTCTGAATAACCTTTGCTACAATTATAGACAAGTAGCTGAAGGAAAGAACCAAATCACAAGGAGATTAAAAAAAAACAACAAGGGGAGGGAAAGAAAAATGACCATTTACTATGAAGATTACTTACTGAAAAGTCCACTTAGATCATTGTCGTGGTCTTGAGCCTGGTCAATGTACCCATAAATTTGAACATGGAAAAATTCTTTTGAAAAATTAGCAAAATATCTAGTTTTCAAACTAATTGAGCTGTTTTTCATATTAGGGTCATCCAGTGTCTGGTCCAGTGGGAACCCAGTATCATCTGGATTTTCCAAGGGCAATGACATCATCTTGGTTCACCTTAATCTGTCTTATTCTCAGTGTATTTTTGTCTGCATGCCAACTTCTTAATTTGTTTGTTGTTTTGTTTTGTTTTTTTATTATTATTCAAACTCATCTTTTCTGCTTTTCAAATGTTTTTTTTTCCTATGAGTCCCTAATTCAGTATTCTCCTGCCAGCAGATACATGCTTATCATCTCTTATAACACAGAGGTCTCTAAAAGCTTTCCTGCGATGGAGAATTATCTGCATCATGATTTACATAATTTCCATAAGATCCTGTCTCATCTTCACCATCACAGCATCCACACGAGCATATTGCTCCAGCTGTGCAAAGTATATATTGTCCTTTCTTCCTCACTGGCCAGCAGTCTGAAACAGCCAAATGGCCTAATCATGGCCCTATATAATTTGCAAATTAGTATCACATAATATTCTTGCAGATTGTTCTAATCATCTCTGTGATTTGCATGTACTTTTCTGGATAAGACTCATTAGTCTTCTGCAATTCAGGATGTAGAGTCCAATTTCCCAGGCTTAATGGAGTCAATGGGTATCCAGTAAACATAGTCAGTGGAGCTTAGGGTGACACAGTTCTTTTTCCTGAAGGAAACATCTAAAATATGTTTGAGTTAGTACCCTCTAGAAATGCCTCTTCCTCTCCATTGACTTTAAAGAGAACTCACCCAGACAGCCAGCTGCAGACATTTATGCTGTGGACTTCAAATTATGGGATGTGTATCACCCTTTATTGACCACATCCTTGTTATCATGAGAAGTCAGCAATGAAAAGAGTTAATATCACAGTGTAAATAGTATATAATAAAACTCTCTAATTGAAGTTTTAGGCTGTCAAAAACCCCGTCTTTTCAGGAATGTGACAGAAAACAATTTGTAACATCAGAGACTAACCAGGGCAAAGATACAGAAAATATGTTTCTGTGATTAAAAACATTTACTGATGCTGAAGCTTCCCATGAAGCAGTTTCTTGCTACCATGTAAACAATAATGACCAAACTAGTCCAAAGCCACAGTCTTCTATAAATAGGTATGTTCCAAGTTTCTATTCCACATCCTCATATCACCATAGAACTGTTATGCTGACATAGCAACTGTAGTGAAACAGGGAAACAGAACAACAGAAACTGAAACTACTATACTGAAGACTGTCTCTATTTTTTTTTTTCTATTAATTTGAGATGGAAATTTTTATTCAGTTGGTAGTAATTACCTTTAACTGTCAGATGCAAAGAGTATTCTCTATTGCTGCTGTCCCTCGAGGCAATTACATATCAACAGTATTAGGATGAGTCCTCTGTCTTTCAGGAATCTTACGTGAAAAATTGTTTTTGATATATATACAGTGATTTTTGTGGTTGACAGCCCCTCAGATTCCTCAGGTCAGCTCCCCTGCTTTGGACCCTAAAAGACAAAAAGTTCTAAAATCAGGCACAGTGCTAAATGGAGAAACCAATGTAGAGGTCATCCTTAGTTTTAAAGCACATATTTTATAAAAATAGAAATTCCCCCAAAAAATAGAATCTCCAAATTAAAAGGAAACATGAATAAATATTTTGCCTCATATCTTCTCTTGAAAAAGTTTATTCCCATGCCCAAAAGGCTATTAATAGTGGTGGTCATCTACTACAGTGAAAACAGTTAAGCAACATGCAGAAGTAATACGTTCTTATTTATAGCAGTACTGAGATAGTAATCCCTCCAGTAGTGCAGTAATATTCCAGGAATCCTTATTCCTGACAATCTTTCAACTCAAGCTTGAGTTAAAGCAAGTTGCAACTAAACAAGCACTCAACTACCCCAGCCGAAACAGTTGCGACTGAAATTTCTTTTGTCTTTTGGGCTCAAAATCACACAGAATTATTTCAGCAATGGATTTGATATACTCTTCTCGCGCTGCAAAAGGAACTAATAAGGTTGTCCAGTTCTGTAGCAGGGAAACCATGATGTTATAGCTTGAAATTTAACAGTTACGTGACAAGAGAGGTAAAGGTCATCTATGTGCAACCACAATAAACAAGGAGTGAGCTGTCATCTGGAAATGATCTTCCTTGGAGAGGATAAAAATGTGTGGGTTAAGAGATCAGTAGAACAACATCTTTTAGACACTACTACAGTCTCCTCTGATACACTTGTAGAGATGGAGCAGTTGAGAGATGTAGCAGAAACTCACAAAAACGTTACAGAGACAAGGAAGGTGACAGGCAAAACAAAGTAACAGAGGAGAAGCAATTACTGAAACCACAGCAAAAAAACACACTAAAACTCAATCTTCACCCAAAGGAATTTATTCTTGGGAAGAATTTGACCTCTCATAAGGGTTTGTCTTTGTATGCAAGAATCTATTCTTAGATAGATCCGTAGAAATCACAGCACCAATCTGAAAATTCTAGATCATTTTTGGTTAGAGGAGTTAAAGGATTAAGCACCTGCACTCGAAGAGCGCTGTCGTACATTCCTGTGCAGCAGAGTGGCACATCCTTAGCAGACTCTGTGGTCCCTATCTGCTTCCCTTTTCTGAGAGCTGACCTATGCTACTTGGCCCTTCATTAATTAATCACGGATGGCCTTAAAAAGCACAGCGGTCTCTCTAACAAAGACAAGATGGTACAAGATATAAACCAAACCATTCACAGGCTAGAGATGACAGGTCTGATTTCGTTTATTCCACGAGCCAAGGAACACAAACTCATATTCCTCAAGCTAGAGTCTGAACTAGAAGCAAAACTGTGACATGCTCAAAAGCAGTACGGTATGGCACTGTGCCTGAGCAAAGCCCTGTCAAGAACAGAAAAGGAGGATATAAATAAATTATGACAACATCAGGAGTCTTTTATTTGACCAAAGTGTGTAAAAAAGCATTCATGAAAATAAGAACCAGGACCAGCTGCTAAACCTCTCCAAAATACAGAGATTTTCAAAGACACCTTTTTACTCCCTTAGATTTAAATAATAACCAAGAGACTCCTACCAAAATGCTTGAACACCCTGATGCATCATTAGCAATACAATTAAATCACAGCAGCGTTACACTTCTCATCAAGAGCTCAGCCAACCTACAAAATTACTTTTCTATCCTTTCACTCCCTAGAAAGCTTCCACTCAGTTCCTGTCCATCTGATTTCCTTAGCCAACGTTGAGAGTCCCTGAGCAATTGTACTGGAACCATGGAGGACTGCAGGCATTGACAGAAACCCAGCACAGCCTGGTAAAGATGTTTGGGGCAAGTCAGATAAGGGAGCAATAACAGACTCTGCAGCTGTATAAAGCAACTATTGTCTTGTACTTTGACTTTTCTCTGGATAAAGCAACGTCCTGCCCATTACACATAACTTGCTATTTCCCTCCCTGTGCCTTTCTCAAGAACACCAGGCAAAAAAACCACTTCCTCTGAATCTTACATATCAGAGAAACAGATTACTTCCCCACTGGAGGGTCTGGGCAGAAAAAACAGAACCCTGTGTCATAGTTCTTCTTCCAGTCTGTGGTTGAGGTCTCTCACTGCTGGCCCAAAGTCTGTGGAGCATTTTCTCTATGGTAGCAAAGATGCAAGACCACTTCTCCGCTGTGACTTTTAGACAGCCAGTGGACAAGTGCCAGCCAACAGACCTCTCTGGAGGACACTGGCTGTTAATGCAGCTTCACTTTCACCCCACTGACACAAACTCAGAAGGATCTATAAATAACCAGAAGAATTCACTCCGTGCTGAAATAAACAGATTGTATTGGTGTAACTGAGAGAAAGAATGTATCGGGGCTGCTGGTGTTCATCTTACCAGTGGATTGCAGCAATGTGCAGATGTCTGTAACACACTGACCCAGCTGCGTACCGCAGAGGAACAGAAGTCAGCCACTCTGTGATCTGTACTTTCACTTGGTAAGCAACAAAAACAAAGATACATTCATCAGCAGTTCCCAAAAATGTTAACACTGCCTTCTGAACCAGTTTCTCTGCAAACGAGAAGCAACATTTGCCATGGTAGTTTTCTTTTCTTATGCTTGGATTAATCTACTCTGAAGACCATGCAGCTGAACCACCAGCTTGCTCTTCAACATTTTGGACAACTACCTACTCAGCTTCCCTAGCACTTCTTGCATCTTCATTGTGACAAAGAAGATCCAGAGAAAGAATGGCTGGTTTCTCTGCAAAGCAGCACCTCTGAATAGAATGAAATAAAATAAAAAAAACATGCTTCACATTCCCTCTGCTCACACAATGCCTGCAGCCATAGAGTGGGTGACATTACTGAGAACAATGACATCTATTCAAATTTGTAAAGCAAGCATTTGATAGACATGCTTCCTCCAACACAATAACTCCACTGAATGAGCTGTTAGCTTATCTGGCTTCTACGCTTTGAAGTATACAGTTTGAAAAAGTCAAGCACATACCAGCAGTGCTAGACTCGAGTTTATTAGCTTGAGGAATGTTTTAAATTTCACACTGAAAAGAATCAAAAATATGACAGCTTATTTTCCTTGATCAGCTTTTGCTGATTGAAAGAAGTGACAGTGAGCATTAATTTACCATACAGTTATGAGGAGATCTGCAGAGAGCAATGAATTTCTAAGAATTGTCTTTCTCAGTCCATGTTACATAAGCTTACTCTTTGCTGTATTCACAGTTGACATCCCACAACACTTTATCCTATGGAGGATGTCACCTAACATGGATATATCATGTGCATTTGTCTAAAAGATCAGAGCACGTGGTACGTAGCTCTCTATATTTAGGCCCACAGCTGATGTTGATGCCACTAGAAATTATTTTATCAAGTAAATCAGTCATTCAGATATTGCGGGCTATGAAGAATTTCCAGCTGGACAGGACAACTCACAGTAATAAGTAAGCAAACATGATCTATTAAAAAATAAAAGCTTCTAAATCTCCCAGAAGCTATCTTATGTTAAGCAGGGAAAAGAAGGAAAGAGCAAAAAAAAAAACCAGACCTTAGCTGATCCAGACCAATCTTACTTTGGGAAGTAAGGTGCTTTTATTGATAACACACATAGATAACACACATATTGACAACACACACAGTTGCCCTTATGGCAGCTAAAAACCTTCCTTGTTATAATATGTAAGGAAATCTAAATGATGACATTCAATACCATTGTCAAATCACACTTACTTTGCTTGTGTAAACATCAAGTTGTTTGCTAATTTTTTAGCTACACGGAGCACGGGTTGGGTTTTTTTTTTTTTTTTCCAGAGATGTAGTCTAATTCCTTACAAGATTTCAACAGATTGTTTAAAAAGCTGGGACTGCCAATACCTTAGAAGTATTTATACTGAAAGGGAGAAATGACGTCTGTTAAGATCAGCAGCAGCATTAGAAAGGATTTACTAACATAACAAACGAGTTTACAAACCGTACATCAAACGTGACCATTGCATTTGCAGAGATTCCAGGCCAATTTCCATTAAGGGAGCACTGCAGCTCCACGAAGAATACAAAGATTAAGAGATACGGCCTATCCTGTTAAATATTTCTTCAAGTAGGTCTTAAGGGTTTCTTCAAAAATCTCATCTCTGTTCAGCTATAGAATGCTAATTCAGAACACTGCATGGAAAACAGCTACGACAGTATTGTTACATATATACTGTTTGCATGCACCATTTAAGAACAGTCTCATATTTAATAGGAGGTAATCCTAATGCTGGCTGATTTTGACTGTTCTAGCAGGCTTGGAAAAAGACAGGAATATCTCTGTTTTAACTAAGATAGTGGAGCCAACATTCTTGTTTTGTGAGGAAAGGGCAGCTATATCAGTGATCTCAGATGATTGTGGGTATGTACAGATATCCTCAAGTCAGTGTGTGGCAGAGAGACTCTGGAAATGGTCTGCATTGTTTCATGCAGGACACAGAGTGTCAAAGGTTTGATTTTTTAACTCTTTTTTTTCCCCATGCAGAGCAGTCCTTTTGCCAATTTATCCCACATCCTTTACGACTGTGTCAAAGTATTCTGATTATTCCATATGACGGGTTATATGAGAATTGCCTGTGTACTAGACAACTTCCAGCTGTCTAGTATTAGTCCAGGAATGAAAGTGCATTACTGAGTCAACCAGAAATCCATTGAGGTCTACTGTAAAGTTTTCATTGATTATGAGAGGCTTTCTGCAGATAAAACTTTAATAGAACAAGAGAAAAATTAGTCCTGTTGTAGAATAAGCAAAACCTTTTTTTCTTTTTAACATTTTTTTAAACATTTTTTAAACAGAGGTAAAAATCATAGTAATGCCAGCCCTTGCTTTCCAGGAGGAACACAGGTAACACCTAAACTTGGATAAATCTCTAAAACATCACACAAATTGCTTATATAGTTTCAGTAAATAGGTGGAAAAGAAATGACTTTAGGCAACTATACAGACAGATCATTAAAATCTAAACAGCTATAATATCTGTATTAGAAGAATAAAAAAGTGACAGCTTTGAATGATGTCAGTGGTATTTTTCTTTAGCACGTTACAAAGAGCTTTCAGCATGCCTGCAGTTATGTGCATAATCATTGCCTACACATAAAAGTTCAAGAACAATTTAAACGACATGGGTTTGTACAATCCAAAGGGTTTGTTAACTGTTCAGTGGCTGATGATGTCATTACAGAGCATCTTACAAGTGAGTCAGTTGAGCAGGAAACCAAGAATGTTCCAACTTAAACAATCCTTCAGCAAGGGCTGCCCTGCTCAGAAGTCCTGTTTAATGAACTTGTAAACCGCCCTATAAAGTTAAAGGAAAATCTGACTGCTCATTTGCCTTGTTTATACTTTCTTTAGGAGACATCTGCTAGCTATTCTGCTGCTTCTTCCCTCCCTCCCTCACTCCCCTACTATTCTTCCTTACACTGTTATTGATTCAGGATGATTCAGGATTGAAGATTTAGGCAATCTTTTAGTCTTTAAAACCTGTCATTTCTGGGTATGGTTGAGGTCACCTAAGCAATGAAGAAGCATCACAGCTATTTGTTGGAATGTAACTGGGGGAACTGATCGTTTCCACAGGGGGTAGAGTTGTGACCTGGTTACAAGGCAGGAACAGAAGGGAGCTTTTTTGGAAGGTTTTACCCCATCTTGCAACTGTGCCGTCACATGTGGACAATCCTGAGCTATTAGGATCATGGAAAATACAGTTTGTAAGCTCCATGAAAGCCCGAATGCTACGAAGACGACATCTTATAAACAAGTGTTGTATTTGTGAGTTGTGTAGCCCCAACTTTACTCTGGAATTTAAAAAGTCAATGCAGACACCAAATAAGGCTTCAAACCTTTAAGACCTGCTGTGAAGGACAGCTGGCATGGCACACAGAACTCTGCCACAGGGTTATAAAAGAATGAAGTGAATATTTTAGCAGTGAGCTGTCACTAATTAACACAAAAATTATTTACTTGAAAGATAATTATATTTGGGAATGGTAAATGCTCCAGAAAGAATGTTTGAGCATCGATTGTGCAAGCGTTGGTTAAGTAGGAGAGATACAAAACCTGCCTTGGCTACGATCTGAAGCATCGAGGCTGAATATCTCCAGGTCCGGAGACATGGAGTTGAATTGGATGACAACTTCACACTGACTGCAGAAAATCTGCTGGTTACAGCTGCATGACCTCGGATTTACACCCCTTTAAATTAAGAGAAGAGTGGCATTTTTCTGAGTGCCATGCCTAACACGCTTTCCTGCAACTCCACAGCCCAGTGGCACTGACCTGAGGATGCTGCGGAACACCAGCACTTTGAAATGTCAACAGCAGAGATTTGAATCTAATTCATCACAAATATGAGGCACTAGAGAAGAGTTTCTCCTACATTTGGCTCTAGGTCCTGGGTGAGACAGCACTGACAGTACTGCCTTGCACTTCCAGCAGGTTCAGGGCTGTGTAGGATTTGAGGAGAGAAGCATAAAAAAAGTTCCCACAGATTTTCTCCTCCTTCAAGGATGTTTCATCTTGTGTGAATGTGAAATGGAGCAGGGCTGCATCTTTTTCTGCTAATACAGAAGAGACTCACAAGGTTCCTGCCCACCTAGCCAAAGGGCACGTGAAAAAAGGCTGCTGAAAAACGGAAGGCTGTGGGAAGTCCTGCACAGATCTGCTGCTACCTGTGACCCAGGGGGAGCATACAGATATGAATAATTAATCATTACAATTTAAAGTGCTCAAGAATGACCTTTATAAGGGACCACAGGGATTTCCTCTTGAAAGAAGCTCAAGATGGTCATGTTGCCCCAGCGTTAATTCAAAAATGTCTCCTTAAGCATTAAATACATTTAAACGCTGTGGCAACATAGAGACAACTTATCGTGGATTCCTTTACAGCAGACTACATCCCACGCTAGCAAATCATAAGCCATTTTTCCTCTGTGTGGCCTCCAAGAACGTCACGTGCGGTCACCATGTCAAACCGTATTCTCCTAAATAACTCCAGTGCAGTGCTTTGATAGGCACTCCCAGTATGCAGTGGCCACATCCCAACAAAAATATACCTTTGAGAACATCCATGTTCTCAAAGCACTGATGGACAGCACCAAACCCAATCAAGCCATTAAGTAAAAAGTCATCTCAGCGGCCAAGTGGGTCACACAGTAAAGCTGTCTGCCAGCGGACATCACTCACACTTGCAAAGTACTGAAGCCTCGCAGGCAATGGCAAGCAAGGGTTTTAAACTGTATCGATGTGCTGCCTGACCAGTCTTCAGAGGAACTGGAAAGCACGTACACAGGATCTCCAGGAAGGCATCTAAGACAGTGGAAGAGACGTGGTGCTTATTGAGGTGCTGACTGAATGGATTCCACCGACTTAACTGAGAAACCATCTGCTTTTGCCAGATGTTAAATAATTAACCTCATCTCAGCGTGACATAATTTATTCTTCATATATCTTTTTTTTTTTTTTCCTTCGGACTCTTGTTTCAGTTTACACAATTAATCCAAAGCCAAGAAATAGATGCGAGCCTTCCATATGGCACCATGCCTTGTTCCCAGGCGAGAATGTATATGAGAACTATATATTCACAAGTTCACCAGTAAGGTTACCTCGGCTCTTTGCGTCACCGGGTTTAACTGAAATCCACTCGGTGCAAAACCAGCGCAAAGGGAGGTGAGCCTAAAGCACGGTGGCAGTACTTCAGATCTGGTACGGATCAGTCTGCAGGACAATTTAGTGAAGCTTTGGGATGCTTAGATGTCATCCAACACTGAAAATCCACTGGGGCGTAGCAGTGCTCTGCAGCTGCCCCTTCACTGGAAGGCGTGCGAAAAGAGAACGACAAAAATCTCTGTTTCATCCTGAAACACTCTGTAACACAGAAACTAACCAGTCACAACATCTAGACAATGCAGCACTCTTTTGAGTTTCTGGAATAACACCCAGGGAAGGTGAAGGGAAATATGAGATTGTCCTTTTGTCTGCTTTTCCCTTACAAATCTTCAATTCAAACCACATCCTATACAGTATAATGAACCCTCAGAAGCACTAATGCATAGTCTATAGGACTGAAAAAAAAAAAAAAAAAAAAAAAAAGAAGCAAAGAAGTGGGAAGTCTCCGAATGGTTTTCTTTGTAATTGCCTACTGCGGTCAGAATGAAACATTCTATTTAAATTATGCTTTATTCTGTGTTTTTTCTCCTCATTTCAGAAGTGCAGAGACACTGCCGAAACGAAACATTCAGACTCCACTCAGAGTTAAATGACTGAAGATGATGTGCTTTCATGTAGTACAGTATCTCATTAAATCAGGGTCTAATCAAGCCATAAATGAGAGATGTCAAGGCACTGGCTAGCTGAACTGTCTCATTAGTATCCGACCTCCACTTTCAGAAAAACTCCATAAAGACCAACATACAAAGTGGGAATATTTTTGCTTGATGAAGAATATGGTGGTGAATAGTATGTAATTATGGTGGAGGATTACTTCAATGTACTCAGGAAGGGTTTGAAGTTTAATTCTGCATCATGCACTGCTACTCCAGAGCACTTTCAACTCAGATTAGCTTAACAGAAATTGAAAATACCAATGAATCTACATCTGAACTAAAAGGTAGGATCCATCTTACCTATTGATCTGTATTCTGCAGAACAAGTGCTTGATTCCCATAGTCATCAACCTCTGACCCTGAACCTACAGATGTGATGCCAACTCTGCTGCTTTGACAGTCAATACTCTGCCCTGTATTTGACAGTGTATTTGGAACCAACTGAATGTAGGAAATCCATTAGCAGCAACTGCAGAAATCCTTACAGCTTCCTTTAATTTCTTCTGAAACGTGTTCTTCTTCTCTGTTACCTCTTGGCAGTGCCAAGCCTAGAGGACACATCAAGAACACAAAAATCTTTCCAGCATGCCTCTGTTTCAGCAGCGAGAGGAAAAATATGGACAAATTTGACTCGATTGAGGCAAAATATAAATTTATCTCATATTTCTTTGCAAACGAACCTTGATAGATATCATCATGTTCAGATAAAGTAGGCATGACCTCAATCCTTAGCATCTCCTCCAAAAAGCTCAAAGAACAATAATAAAAAGTGCCAATTAATAAATTATATTAAATACAAGGAAAAACTGTAAGACACTCACTGACCATTTTGGAGAGTGGCAAGAGTGAAATGACCTTTTTTGTAATTTTGGAAAGTTTTCCCAACAGAAATGTTTAAGTTTCATAAGCAGAGAGATCGACTCCCAGCATTACAGAAGTCAGTGGGAGTCCTGCCATTGACTTAACTGATTACAGGGTTTTTTAAGTGACTGAAAGGGAGGAAAGTGTATAACATGGTTAGGATTTGGAAGACAAGAAAGGAGTGGTGAATTTGCTGGAAGATGTCCTGGAAGAGTAAGGTTTCAATCATGAAGCACATATATAATTTGAAGCAAAATGCTAAAGCACGTTGTCATGGAATTTGGATTTTGAATGTTCTTAAAGAGAAACCACACGTGTATGTCTGCTTGGAGGACACCCCATTACCATGCCTGCCACTTCACAGATTTCATTAAGACACACCTCTTACATCAATCTTTGTGTCAACAATACACCGTAACTGGATCTTCTTCTTTACAGCTTTTTGGGATCTTTCTCTTCATTAAACTTCTCTCCTTCTCCCTTTGAAAATGAGAATCTTTACATCAAGAAAAAAGATTCAATAAGTATTAGGACAAGTTAATTTAATGCACAGAAATTCTTATGTCATCATTGGTGGCCAAAAATTGAAATTTTTTTTCTATCGGAAATATCACTTTGTTGGTTTTCTGGTACCGTTACCTTGTGCAGTACTTAGCTTTATTTTTAAATGCACTGAAGCTTTCTTCCCTCAAAATTAGAAAACTTCAAAACTAGTATTCCTGGATTGCATCAAAATTCACTCTTTCTGTAGTATCTTTTCAAGACAGATTTTTTTTTTTTTTTTTTGGGGGGTGGTGGGGAAAGGATAAGCATAAATGACAAAGTCTCCCCATCTTCCAAGAGCAATGAGTGATATAGGCTAATAGTAGTAATAGCTTTCAGTCTTGGGAATGGTTGAAATCAATCAAATCAGTGCTGCTGCAGTCACGGAAGTATGTGCCTGACTTTAAGAGTCATAGAATGGCTTAGGCTGGAAGGGACCTCAGAGATGATCTAATCCAACCTCCTGGCCATGGGCAGGGACACCTCTCAACTAGACCAGGTTCCTCAAGGCCTCATCCAACCTGGTCCTGAGCAGCTCCAGAGAGGGGGCAGCTGCAGCCCCTCTGGGCAATCTATTCCAGAGTCCCACCACCCTCCTACTGAAGAACTTCTTCCTGAGGTCCAATCTAAACCTATTTTCCCTCGGTTTAAAACCATTTCCCCTCATCCTATCGCTGGACACTTCTGAAGAGCCCCTCTCCAGCCTTCCTGTAGGATCCCTTCAGGTACTGGAAGGCAGTTATAATGTCCTCCAGGAGTCTTCTCTTCTCCAGGCTGAAGAACTGGAGTCCAGTGCACATGCTTCAAGTCCACAGGCTCAGCTGAATGCCTGGGACCTACGTTTCAGGAAGCACTGCCCATGTGCCTGTTACAAATATTGCTTTAGTTCTGCTCCTACGAAACAGAACAGCTGCAGGTTTCCCGAATTGCATGTGAGATGGGGTGTACACACCCACCAAAAAAAAAGAAGTATCTCCCCATTTAAGGAAATAAAAATGCTCTTCTGAATGTCCGATGCCATATTAGCAACAATATGTGTCGGCCAACGTTATTGCTTTATTATCACAGCTGTTCTCTTTATCGTGTTTGAATACTGCCTCTTCCTGTCAGTGCATTTCTCCTCTGTCTCCCTTTGTTCTGTCTTTGCATTCTCTCTGTGGAAGTGTAATAAATGTGTAACACAACTGGTATTCCAGCCAGTGAAACCAGCAATCACTCCCTGGTGCTGGCATTTCACCTCTGACTCAGCGTCCTGGAATCCTGCCGGGTGCCAAGTCCTGGTGTTCTCAGGCTGTGTCCCTGGATGCAACTGAGCAGGGGACAGGTATCAGATGTGTCACCAATGACATCACCGGTGATGCTGTGCATGCTGCTGGCTGTTGCTAAACGCTGTTTGTTTCAGTAATGCTACAAATTGGACTATGATGCTATTGAGTACCAGTGGAAGTTTAAAAATAGGTTTCAAATGTCCTCGTGACATTTTTAAACTTCTGTTAAGAAGAGCTAAACCTGCCTTTCCTCCCGTGTCTTCCCTCCTCCTGCCAAGTCATGTCACTGATCAAGTGACACGGGAGCCATTATGTCACTATTGAAATCCCATTCAGATGGTCTGAAGAGGGTCTTTATGTAAAGAAAAAAAAAACCACAACAAAAAACAAAACAAAACAAAAAAAAAAAAACCCAAAAAACCCCAAACCAATGCAAACAAAAACCAAAAGAAACAAAAACACCCAACCAAACAAAACCAACTGCAAAGTGAAATATTCTGCAAGATTGTTTCTAACATTGTTTATCTCTGTTTCGTTGGAATGTTATTTTCAGAAAAAGGCTGAATCTGCAAAGCTCCTTCGAGTGCCAGCCTTGTTAACTCCCGGGATGTTATCAAGAATCTCCTGATACTTGTTGTCCTACTAAAAGCCTCACTGCAGCATGGAAATATTAGAGAATCCACTGTGATTAAACAAACCAAATTCAGGCTTCGTGGCTGGGAAGGAAACTAACAATTCATAGACCCTACAGCTCAAAAAGTTAAATTCATAAACTTGAGAGGCAAAAAGTGGAGGCAATTTAAAGCTTTATATTTGTTATTGGAAATTTTACCCACATACCCTGGGTTTCTGGCTGTACTCTATGTGGGTGCTGGTGGACACCCCGCTGAACATCAGCCAGCAGTGTGCCCAGGTGGCCAAGAAGGCCAAGGCATCCTGGCCTGGGTCAGGAATGGTGTGGCCAGCAAGAGCAGGGCAGGGATGGTGCCCCTGGACTGGGCACTGGTGGGGCCACAGCTCGAGTACTGGGTTCAGTTCTGGGCACTGCAGGATAAAAAAGCCATCGAGGTGCTGGAGTGAGTTCAGAGAAGGAAAACCAAGCTGGTGAAGGGTCTGGAGAAAATGTCTCATGAGGAGCTGCTGAGGGACCTGGGGTTGTTTAGTCTGGAGAAGAGGAGGCTGAGAGGAGACCTTGTTGCTCTCTACAGCTCCCTGAAGGGAGGTTGGAGTGAGGTGGGTGTTGGTCTCTTCTCCCAGGTAACTAGTGACAGGATGAGAGGAAATGGGCTGAAGTTTAACCAGGGGAGGTTTAGGTTGGATATTAGGAAAATCTTTTTTTACTGAGAGAGTGGTGAGACCTTGGAACAGGCTGCCCAGCGCAGGGATGGAATCACCATCCCTGGAGGGGTTCAAAAACCATCTAGATGTGGCACTTTAGGGCATGGTTTAGTGCTCATGATAACGTTTAGTAGATGCTTGGATTGATGATCTTGAAGGTCATTTCCAACCTTAATGATTCGATGATTCAGCGTGATGGCCCTGTTGTAAAGGCATAGGCCAGCACCAGAACCCAGACCCAGACATATCTAAAATTTCAAATGTCCTGGGGGCCGGGTTGGGCCCTATGAGCACAGAGTTAGAAGCGGTGTGAAGCTGCCTGTCACCAGAACAAGTAAGACAAAGCCCAGCTCAGCTTGTAGGCATGAAAAAGCTAAGCAATTGTTCACTTCCCCATGTGACAGGCAAGAAGGAAAAAGAGTCACGGTGTTGCATCATTCATCCCCTTATCCAAGGAGGAGGAGGACTGGCAACTGGCCAGGACCTTTCACTCTATTTTTTTTCATTATTATTATTTTTTTAATTACACTGTGCATGCAGAAAAGAAAAATTAACCCGGCTCTCAAATTGTGATTGCTAATAAGTTGTCACCTAGGGGCTAGTGAAAGGCATGCCTTCGAAACATGATCATTGGCACCTACTACTTTGTTTTGCAAAGGGCTTCATCCTGTCTTCCCCTCCCCTTCTTCCAAGTGCACATTCACACGCACACACTTCTGGCATTTTTCTGTTCCTGCCCTTGTGTGCATTAGTGATACAAGAATGCATCCAGCCACGTTTTCAACGTGCTTTCTGAAAACAGTGAAGAGGCAGCCTTCTTTTCCTAAATGTCTTTCACTTGCAATTCTAGTTAAAAGGAAAAAAAACCCCAAAACTGCTATAGAAATTTTGAGAGATTTGCTCTATCCCACAGCAACTGTGGTAGGAAGAGTTTTTCAGCCCTTAGAGGTCCCTAGAGAACTTTGAACACATTTTCTAATATCAAAGCAGGGCAATAGCTTTTCAATGACATCATCTTCCCACTCCCTGTAACTGAGAACTCACCGTTCCCTGAACTAGATACGAGTCGGGAGGTTTGAGTGCCAAAGGTCTTACACCATAGTTTCACCTACAAGTATGAGGATTTTCAGGCAATCAGTGGCTGACCTGCTGCATTTGATATAATTTGCTGGTGGCAAAGTTCTTTGCTGTCTACACACCAAAACTAAAGAGTTACCCACGTCAAAGTGCGAGGTTTATTTTAAGACAGCCTTAAGAGGCTTGGATCCAGTATTAAAATTATATGTGTTCTTAAAAAATGCATGAGATTCTTAATATCCAAAGTTAGGGCTCAATTATATTCACAGAGGTATTCTGGGAGTGAATCAGTGCAGGGACTGGGAGAGCTGCGCTCGCAGAATGAATGTTCAAGGTACTCGGCAGCAAAACCTCGTGGAAAATGAACCTTTAGGTTGCACAGATACTCTCAGCGTCTGGTACGTTACACTGAAAACAAAGACAATCTCAGGCAAATACAAATCCTTCCCATTGATAGAGCCTGGAACGCTGGTAAGTCCAGTTTACAGCCAACATTTGTTCTCTTTTAGGGGGAGAAAAGAAACGTATACAAACAACTGTTCTTTCCCATCCTGAAACAATGGAATAACACACGATAGCTCCTTTGCAGTGGTGAAATTCTGACAGTGATCTCAACAGCTGCTTAGCCACCAACCACAGCATTTACAACTGCTTAATTACAGACACCCAAACCCTTGCAACACATTTTGCTTTCATGGCCCAAACAGTATAATCAGTGACTTTATCCAAGCCTGCACAATAACGTGTCTGTTTATCAGAGAACAGAGCATAGTAACTTATCCCAGATTCATCATGCTCAACTTAAACGTATCAACTTACACTGTCTGTTTTCTTCTTAAACTAAAAAGAAAGAAAGAAAGGAATCTAAAAGATTAATTTTTTTCTTTTCTTTTGTAAAAATGCAAAAGCAGGAAAACTGTGGATTAAGCTTGGCTAGAGATTAGCAGGACCCTTGTTCTGTGCCATGTTTATAACAATCTGACTGGGAAACTGGGAGGATGAAAAACTGGGAGATGAAAAGGATGTCCAAACTGACATGCTTCAGATTGGTATGATATCCTTCCTCTTGTGAGTAGCACTTCACAAGTACTTTCATTCAGTTGGACTCCTCTGGATTTGGCTGAAGAACTCGGGCACAAGAAATGCAGACTGTCTAGGACTACTCATCACATGGCTCTCAAGCAGAACTAGCATCAGTGATCCTGCAGGACAGGTATTAAATAAACAGAGTAAAACAAAACCAGAACCTAAGGAGACCAGTCTGTTTACTCAAAAGGACCAGAGTTCTCAGTGTGTCTAGTTCTGCTTGTCAATGAATACCAAATAATGTCAAAAGTTTTATCATTTCACTTTCCCGTGGGGGGGGGGGGGAACTGAGGCACAAAAAATTAATTTAATTTTGAGGACCTGATATTACACTTGATTTTTAGGGCAGAAGACCAGGATGTAAACCCCAAAGAACATATAAGACACCCTCTCACCCCCTCCATCACTGATTAACAGGCTCAGAACAGCCATTTATATCACACAGAGTGAGTCAGTAGCTGGGATTCACATACAGATCTGACAAATCATCCAGAACCCAGGCTGCCAGGCACTGCTCCCAAATAATATTTGAAACCTGGGGGAAGGTTGAAGTGATGAAACTAAACATTGGATTGGGCTTTTATTTTCTATCCCGCTTTAACTGCAGAAAGGGCTTTTGCCAACTTATTTTGCCCAGGAAATGAATTCCAACCGTTATGTAAAAGCCCTAATGAATTCCTGCTCTGCTGAATCAGCAGTGCAGCAAAAGCAGACCACCTCTGCCTGCAAGCTGAGCGAGCACCAGTCTTGCTCAAATGTGACCGAAACCACTGTCCGCTTCATATTTTGAAAGATAACTTCACCATGTCTTTAAAACTCACTGCAGTCAAAAAACCACTAATGGTTTTCTCTTTGGTGGCAAGTGGAATGAACTTCCAGGTATTTTTCAAATCTCATTCCTGTAAATAAGAAACAGCTGACTGTGATCCTGCAAATTCCAGCTGAGAAAGCTCTGATGATATTAATACATTACACCGTGTCCAGAATCCCTTGATAGAATTACAACATTACTGTACACAGCTGGATGGATATTATTATGTTGCACAAAGAAAATCAGAGATTATACTACCAGGAATAAACGCAACCGAGATCCGGCACTAATGCACACGAATACAAAGCTGGTGCCTCCAAATTTAGTACAGTATGTTCTTCAAGGCTAACTTTCTAACAACATGGACAAATAAAGCCATGCACACACTGGCAAACTACCCTGCGTGGCTAGGGAAGTTTGCTGATGACAGTCTTGTTATTGTAACAGGAAGTGACTCAGCCTTGGCAACAAGAGATCAGATATTTATTCAGAAGCATTAGGTCATTTTTTTTTTTTTTTTTTCCCCCCTAACTAACCAGCAGTTTCACAAGGCAACTGGTTTTGTTTGAAAATAAATATCTATTTTGAAAGGGATTTGCTGAGGGAGTGGAGTTAAGCATTTATGGTTAGGAATAACCACTCGGTTTAGTTCAAGGCATCTGGAAACCTCTTGTTCTTTTAACTCTCTGAAACTTGCTGTCTGTACAAAATTCCACCCCCCAGGCAAGAATTCTCCCACATGGGTGAGTAAAGTATCACCAGCTACATTATCATCATGAGAACGAGGATGAGTGAGGAGATTTGTGTCTGGACCAGTAACTTTCCATGACAATTAGACATGACTGATGTCAGCGTTAACAGCTAAAGTAAAACTGCTCCACACAGGCGTTACGGCTGAAGCAAATATGTGCCTTGTTGTAACGGCCTATTACATGCTCTCTCATCGGTTATTTATAAATGGAACATGATCTTATGCTGCTTCTCCTAAAATCAGTGGAAGACAAAAATTCTCTTAATATCTGGCACCCAGCCTAGCCCAGAACAGGTTATTTTTCCTTCTCTGCTTCTGTGCTGTTACTTATCATGGATATCTTTTATATCATATACAAGCTCACACAACTATATGGAGACAGAAAAAAAAAAAATTAGCTTTCCTTCCAGTGCTACACTGGTGTTACTCATTTTTGCTGCAAGTACCTTTTAGCACAGTTCACAACTGCGTGAAGGTGGCATAAAAAAGCCCTGTTAAGCCAAATTAAAATGCTCCCTCTAATGATAGTGTAAACACATGACCAGCTGCAGGACTCCTAGAACAGGGTTTCATCATCTTCCTAATATTTTCCTGATTGGTTGTCAGGTTTATATTTTTAAAATGCCAAGGAGGCACAATACTCCACATCACAATGACTCAAATGTCCCGTACAAACATATAAATAACAATGCCAGCTCTTTATCTGGGGCAGGGAGCAGGCAAGAAACCCCAAAGTTCACAGGGGTATCTTAAATACTCTATAGCAACTGCGTTTATCTGTTGCCTCCATACTGTGCCCAGAGCCTAATTTTAAGTATTAAAAATAAAACTCCAGACAATTTCCCGCAACAGGCGCTGCAAGAACGCACTAAGGCCTCAAGGATTCTTCTCTGACATCAAAACACATTATTTTGGAAACCGTGTGAAAAATTAAACCTACTAGCAAAGCCATTGTGGTTAATATAAATGTACCATTCGGCAGTAAATGAAATACAGCCTGAGAAACCTCCACGCCCTACATTATTTTGCTGTTATCTTCCTTGTGACACAAGCAGTATTTTACAATTCCAGCCCACTTAAAACAGCAGATTTCATAATTTTGCTGCTCAAGCAACATGGTTTTCTGTGCTCTGTCAAATAGCTATTTTATCTTTTAGCAGGGAAAAAAATAGATATCTTGTTCTACTATCTGCCAAAAACTACTGAACACAGGGTGTGCTTCTGTGATTTCAAATTGCAGAAGCTTAAGTAACATCAGTGTTGTGCCTATGAAACACACCGACGATCAGACCCTAACATTTACAAACCTGTCCTGCTTTGAGTGAGAACAGCACTAATTCTGTTGGGTGCTTTCCCTTCCCAGGTGAGCTCTTCTCCCCCTGCCCTGGCTGCAGGCAGTGGCTGTTGGCACAGGCAGTGAGAACACCCCATGGGCTGAATCTGTGTCTCTCCCAGTGCCTGCTCCACAGCACCAGTGGTGACTGGGATGTAATTGCCATCAGGGGGTTGGGTTGGATACTGGTTTTCTATATTCTGGGTTTGTATATTCCTTCCTTTGTGGAGGGAGGGGGGTTAATAGACACCGTCTGTTATAGGTCTAGCGGGCTGCCCTGACCCTAAACGGTGAGAAATGTACAAAAATTGCACTCTTCCTAATCTTCTCCACTTCCACGAGGATTTCACTCTATCGTAATGTATCCCATAACATCTTCAAGGAATTGCAAGCATATCGTGCCAGTGAGGATGCAGTTCTCAGATTATTTTTACAAGGCCGTGTACTTCCTCCATAATTCTGCTCTCAGGTTTGTCTTTCTTGTCATTGTTGTTTGATATTTTAAAGCGAAGATGTGTGGAATGCACACCCTCCTAGAGGTCTTACAGAAATCTTTTCATGCACTGCAGGCTTTTTGTGTTTGTGTTTCGGGGCCATGAAGATGATTGGGGACTGGAACATATTTCATATGAGGAGGTGCTGAGAGAGGTGGGACTGTTCAGAATGTTCTCAGGGAGAACTTTATCAATGTGTATTAAGCTGACAGGAGGGAAAAAAGAAGAGGGAGGCAGGCAGGACAGGAGGCAATGGGTACGAAGTGAAAAAGATGAAATTCAATATGAACAAAAGAAACCACTATTTTTTAACTGTAAGGGTTGGCAAAGACTGGCATAGGTGGCTTAGAGAGGTTGTGGAGTCTTCATCTGGGGAGATATTCAGAACTGAACTGAACATGGGCCTGGGCAACCTGCTCTGATGGACCCTGCTTGAGTAGAGGGGTTGGATAAGATGATCTCAAGAGGTCCCTGACAACAATTCTGTGATTCTGTGAATATTTTTTGCACTTACTTCAGGATATTTTCAATACCTGATTGTTTTCCTTGATTTACCAGTCAGTAAGTCTTGCCTAATGACTTCCACACCCAACAAGGTCATAAGCAACCAACCTCCATAAGCAAGCAATCTGCTTTCTGCTGCCTAGACAGGAGTTCATGTTCCTCTGTGCCCTACATTTCCTAATTCATGATCATGCAGACTAGAACTTTTTATAGCCTGGGTTTGCTGGCTTTCTGCCACATGCCAAGGTTCTTTTCCTAGGAAAAACACAGCTTAAGATAGGGCACAGCGATACTGAGAGGGAGCTGGAACACAGCAAGGTTGCACTGCTGAATCTGAAAGCTCAGAAATATTCTTCAGCCTTCCCAGCTTACCTGCAGAGTTCATGAGACTTACTGACCAACTAACAGGCAATGATATTGAACAGACTTTAAAAGACGTGAAGTCCTCCCTCGCCTCCCTTCTTGTGATTACGATCTAAGGTTGTGCATGTCTGGAAAAGGTTAGAACTTCCTTCAATATTGCCTCACCAATGAGCTACAAGTCCACCAGCTATCAGAAACACTGGATGTCTACCACAAACATGGATCTTTTGCCAGTACAAACGGGATTTCAACTACTACATCTTATCCTCAAGGAAAAAAAAAAATTAAAACAAATCATATGCTAGCAGCTTTTAATGAATTCTGAACTGGCCATTACAGATTATTAACATTTACTCAATGGTATAAAATCATATCATTTATGCAACAGGCTTTTCTGCTCCAATTCCTCTTCTGAATTGTCTGTTTCTTGTTCTGCAGTTTAAACATATTTCCTGTTGTCCATAAAATGGGGAAAGAGCAATCATCATACACCGCTCTTAACAACAGCGATGCATTTCCATCTCTGAAGAGTAAGACCCTGCAGAGCAGGCACTAAAATGGTCATAACTGTATGTTGTGAATCAGTTCAATAAATTCAATACACTTCTTGTTAAAACTACTGCAACAAAAGATGCTTAGCCACTGACAGAATTGAAAGCAGACAACCCTTCTCCTTATTTATGAAAGTGTTTATAGTTTTGGTTTGAGGAATGTGACATATTAGAGACCAAAGAGGAAGGCAAATATTTTCCAGAAAAATTAAGCAGTGATGATGCAGAACAGTCACCCTGATCACACCAGCAATCCTATGGAAAAGAAGATGCCAGACAATGGAATATCCACTCCCGTAAGAGTGACTGACAGACTAAGGTGAGTTGGAGGTGAGTAAGTGCCGGCTCAGATCCGTCTCCAGCTCTACTGTCTGAAACTCCTGCAAGGACAACTGTCTTTTAAAGCACAGCACTGTAAATAACATTAAACTTCCCTTCCTTTTCTGTGTTGTGTAACATGTGCAAATAAAAAAAAAAAAAGAAGAAGAATAAGAATGCAAGAAAGAGAAAAAAAAAATAAATAGAGAGAAGACTTTAACAAATATTTGGGGGTTCCCAGAGAGGCATTTCCTGAATTCCTTATGACTAGCTGAATCTCACAAAGAATAAGGATGAGAGTTATGACTCTAAAAGTAATGTTGCACAGGAAATAAGACATCCAAGGACATATAGCATGCACAGGCAAAATGCCAGTGACGATGCAGACCAGTCACCCTGATCACACCAGCAGTTCTGTTGAAGAGAAGATGCCAGACAATGGAATATCCACTCCCATGAAAGAGTCGGAAAGACTAAGGTGTGTTGGAGGTGAGTAAGTGCTGGCTCAGATCTGCCTCAAGCTCCACTGTCTGAAACTCCGGCAAAGACAATCATTGTCTTAAACAATGGCACTACAAATGACATTAAACTTCCCTTCCTTTTCTGTGTTGTGTAACGTGCGGGTGCTGGGCAATCACCTCCACTCCTTGCTTTTTGATAGAGTTTGAACGTAAGAACTGAACTAACAACTCTAGTCAAGTGGTCATTTCAAAAGGCAAAAAGCCCATTTAAAAGCTGAAACATGTCTGCTATGTATCTTAAAAAGTGAATGCATGCCTATTCATTTCAAATACTGTTTGATGACTGGAGAACATGTGATACCATCAGAATACTAGTTTCTACGCTACAGAAACGTATTTTGCTCTTGAGAAGCTAAACATATCACAGAATCATTTAGGTTGGAAAAGACCCTTGGGATCATAATGTCCAACCATTAGCCCTACTCTACAAGTTCACCCCTAGACCATGTCCTCCAACACCACATCCAAGCGATGCTTAAACACATCCAGGGATGGTAACTCAACCCCCTCCCTGGGCAGCCCATTCCAATCTCTCACCCCCCTCCCTGGGCAGCCCATTCCAATCTCTCACCAATCTTTCCGTGAAGAATTTTTCCTAGTGTCCAGTCTAAACCTACCTTGTTTCGGCTTTAGGCCATTCTCTCTGGTTCTGTTACTAATGACCTGAGAGAAGAGCCCAGCACCAGCCTCTCTACAATGTCCTTTCAGGGAGCTGTAGAAAGTGATGAGGTCTCCCCTCAGCCTCCTCTTCCTCAAACTAAACAGCCCCAGCTCCTTCAAACGCTCCTCATATGATCTCTTCTCCAGGCCCTTGCCCAGCTTCGCTGCCTCCTCTGCACCCACTCCAGCTCCTCGATCTCTCTCTTGTCCTGAGGTGCCCCAAACTGGACACAGCACTCGAGGTGAGGCCTCCCCAGTGCTGAGTACAGGGGGACAATCACCTCCCTGCTCCTGCTGCTCACACTGTTTCTGATCCAGGCCAGGATGCCGTTGGCCTTCTTTTCCACCTGGGCAACACTGCTGGCTCATATTCATTCACCTGTCTATATAACCATATCTTAATACTAAGAGAGTCACATAGCTGAAGATTTTCCTGATGTAAAAGGTGACAGAAGCAAACAGAGAAGTCTAGCAAAGGTAGATATTTCTTCCTGCTCAGAGCTGCAACATGTGAGATGATCAGAAGGGACCTACCTAGATATAAAGCTTAAACCCCCATTATCAAAGAAAACACAACGATCAACAAAATAACACTAAAGAAACAAATAAGGGATTAGACAAATTCATGGACAACAGGTCTATAAACAGGATTTTTTTTAAGGCACAGATACAACTTCAATCATCGCTAGCCCAAAAATTCTGAATGCTAAAGGAATACAAAAGGAACTGACTGCAGCAAGTGGACAGGCTCACAAGCTCTCCCTAACTAAAATTATTGTCACTGGGCTTTTGTCCTTGTTACTTAAAGGGAGGATGCAAATCTAGTCCTTCATTACCACAAATTCCGAAGTTGAATTTCTGGCATTTCTGCATAAATTTTATCATGGTTGAAGAGAGAATACCAACCTTGATATACCATTGGCTTGATCCAGTAGGGTCACCTTCCTTTTTTTTTTTTTTTTTATTGCTAATTAATGGGATCTTTGTTCCAGTACCCCTACTGCAAGCTTTAACATACATCCTTGTTCCCAGTCTAAACCAAAAATATAAAAAATACCAGTTTCCAGACTAGACCTTTCCATAACCACTTTCTATACAATTCTTCTGCCTGTCATGTTTATTAACTAGTTCTACCTCTCTTTCATTCAGAAGATAACCACATCCCCTCTCATCTGTTCTGTCTTTGGCTAAATGACCATAACATTTTATTTTCTCTCTCTCCTCACAAAAGGTCTCTAGGCCACGTCACCCTTCTCTGATACTTTTCCCATGCGGTGTATTTCCTAAATACGGAAGACCACAGTTAGATACAGTATTCCAGGCATGATCTAACTCAGGACTTAGCACGTTAGCATCTATCTCTGGAAATGCCTTTTGCATCCCATGATTTCATTTACCGTCCTGTTACTGGCTAAAATTCCTGCTACTGAACTGGGTGATCTCATGATCAGGTGATCTCATGATCAGTGATTAAATGGCCTATTCGTTCTTCTGTCAAGTCTAACTGATGATCTCCTGCAGTACAAAATAAATCCTTGGGGTTGGTACAGAAGTGCATGACCCTGAATTTCATACTGTTTTTTTCTTTCCATTGGTATTACCCCAGCCCTCAAGGCCATTTCTTTTTCTGTGGTATTACAGTACAATCCATCTCTGTATTGACAACATCTCCCAGCTTTGTGCCATTGCTATATTTCATTACATTCCTATTTCTTGTGCCAAGGTCAGGAATGGAAATATTAATAATAATTCTCCATGCAATATAAATTCAAATATTTTCATCAAGTCGAGGAAAATTAGATCTATCAGAGTTCCCTTGAGAAAAATCTATTGATTTTCTCTTGATACAAGAAAATCTTTTCTCTTATCAGTGAAATGCCTAATTAATGATATCATGTTAACCTAATGCAATCTAAAATAGACACCAGAGGAGTCTCTATGTAGTCAACAGAAGGATCATAATTTTGTATTTTTAATCTGCTTGAGATCTGATTAAAATCTGAAAAGATTCCCAACGATCTCAGAAAGAATGCAGTGAAACATCTAGCATGGTTGATGACACCTGTAATAGTAAAAATAACACCCAATAAATAAATAAAATAAATCCTAAATATTATTTGCCAGGCTTCTTAAAATTCATGCTATTTTTCTGAGAGTCAGTATTTTTTATATCACAAGTGTGTTAGTGTTGGTGGGTTGGGGCTTCCAGTTTTTGAGTCCCTGAAAGGCATCTTGTTTGCCGCTTGAGGATTTTCTCAAAAGTAAAAAGGCAGTGACAGCCTGTTTATTTTTCTGGTGGAACTCAGATTTTCACCTGTTCACTTGTTTCTAGGAAAAAGGTCTTAAAGTTAAAACCAAATATCAGGACATTTTTTAGAGGTGTGTGGGCATCAGATTCAGTTAGGCACATGCAGAACTTTTGAGGAGCTAGAGAAAAAAAGGGTATTTTGCAAATAATTAAATATCACGCTGAGAGTTGCCATCATATTGAATTTTCACAAGAGAAGTCATTTCACAAAGTGATTGCTACCCTTGAGATTTCATATAAGTGGTTTGTATTATTGCAGTTGTGGTGAAATAAAAGTACATCCACAGAGATTACGATGGATGAAAGTATTACAGGTACTGTGTATTTATCTAACTCTGTCCTGCTTCAGCCTCCTAGTATGAAAGAGAATGTTCCATACGTCATTTCAAGGCTGAAGCATGGATGAGATACATGGATGTGTCTCAAGATTGAAAACAATAATAATAAAGCAACGCAGAAATACTGTAGGAAGTCACTGAATGGATTGGGAAGGACTCTTGTTTTGGGTGACTGCTTGAGATGGGATGTTTGTGTTTTGGGGCACTATTAGATAGATCCTGGGATGAGCCTTGAGGGTTAAATAACAGTCCTGGCAAAGACCTCCTTCCCTGATGAGACAAGCACAACCACTTATTCCAGTTGAAGAGGTTGTTGCAGGTATCCTGCCCGTTGGCAATGTGCAGATTAAGCTGCTGGTACTGTGCCCTCTATCTGAAACTACACCAGTGAGTATTCAGACGGAAGAGCCGTTGCTGAATGCAGCTGTCTGACAGTGCACCACTTCATGAAGTCAGCTTGTTATACCTGAGCTTACTGTTTGCAGAAGCGATTTACGTGCGGCTGATATTCATAGCACTTCATTTCCATGGCACAGGCAGTAGCTAATAAAAAATCATGTTTATCCTCTGTGTAGAACTATTGTTGTAATTCACAGAAGTGCTCAGACTAGTGCCCCTTTTTAAACACTTTCCAGAACACATTTTCAGTAAGAAGTCTTTTACCCTGAAACTATATTCAGAGTCCACACTCATTAACCTTCCAAGCATGCCACAAGGCTCATCTTGTCATCCCATGGGGATGTGGGAAGATTGAAAGCTACTGGATTAAAGGGAGTTTTGCCTGAGCAAGCAGTGTTTTCTATTTCTGAAAAAATCTCCAGAAGAGCTTATTTACATTTAATTGCACTTTTTTTGGAATTTTCAATATTTGTGTCATTTTAATTTGTGAAGCAACAACTGCAGCACGGTCTGACACCTTACGAATGTACAGGGACACAACATGCTCTGAGTTATAGTACATGGAGGCAGGGAAATGATGGTATATTAATTATCTGTCCAGTGTGCTCATGTCTTTAAACACTCAGGTGAGAAGTTTTTTCTCTTCCAGGCACTTTACAATAGGTAACATTTTTATGCTTTACTTCCCACACTGCTTTCCATCGCCCTCTGACCAGTTACCCCTTTTCCTTCTACAACTTCTTCTCCCCTGTGATCCTGTTTAGGCACACGCCCTTTCAAACTATGACACAACCTCCTTAAAAGAAACATGGTCTTTTCAACAGTTGCTGCCTACATTGCTAAAAAAAAAATAATACTAGGAACATCAGCCAAAAGCTAGAGAGCAATTCTGCAATGCTTTGGGCCCAGCCACAGCACATAGGAGCAAAGGATAGAAACCCCCAAAGCTCATACTACTCAGGACATTCCCACCGTGTAGCAGTAATGAGTCACAGTGAAGCAAAAGCCATCTGTTCATCTGGACACAGATACTGCTTGTCAGTTAGCAGGCAACGTTTCCACTGAAGAATCTCACTGCAATGTTAATCTCCCCGTGTAGACAAACCTGCAGTGTTTCAGATCTTCTCCTCTGTAAATTGACGCTTCCTTTCACCCCATTTTCTCTGTTTCACTCTTGTCAGAATCAGGCCGGTCAGGCAAGAGATTGCCTGTGTGCATATATCTATCTTTACAGCTTGGCTGGTACCAAGTAGGTACCAAGTAGGTACCAAGTAGGGCTCCAAATCTACTCATGGGTCTAGCAGTTCTCATCAAAAACGAAGTGCTCGAATGCCCTGACACCAAGCAACCCCACCAAGCAGCAGTGCCATGGTGGTGAGGCTCTCAGCAGCCTTCTCACCCCTTTCCGTTCCCACCGCTACAAGACCTGGCCAAGTTGGGACCCCTTTTAATCCTGGGAAATTGCCACGTAACATCCCTCCCCCTAAAGACATCCCTGACATCAGCTATTGATGAAAGCAGGAAAAGTGCAGTCATAATTAATACGCTGTATCTTGAAATAGTTAGCAGCAGAAATACAATCTGTAAAGGGACCAATCAGCCCTAATTAAAGTCATGTTTAACTAATCTTTTTGGGATGGGGACTGTCATTTAGAGTGTGTTCTTGCCACATGTAGCCCAATGGGATTCAGCATTGCTGTGGCGTGTAGGTGTTATCACAACATAAACAATGAATAATCATAAGCACAGAAGTATAAATCTCAGGGTTTTTTCCTAGCGTGACAGCTTCTATAGACATCGGATTTCAATTTGCTCGATTATTGCAGTTTGGGTTATCACTGTGCAAATGTTTAGTAGCTCACATTTGTAAGATGGGTGGCTAATTCTTTTCACGTGTGTAATGCTTTGGATCGAATTATTTCCACATTCATTTTGCTGGATTTGGTTTCAGGTGGACAAGACCCCAAAAAATCAGGTAAAAATCTTCACGATCCTGTCGTAGTAAAGACATTCTTAAAAATGACATTTAGAAAGAATGAGAAAGCACTTCTTACTTCTATTAAAATTAGATTTACAATATGTAGGCAAAATTATCTCAAAGGACCATCAGCATTCTGTAAAACAAAAGTGTAATTTCATTTAAATCAGACAATACCAAAAGGATCAGCTAGTTAAAATTTTTCGCATTCAAGTTAAAACAACAAATGCAACATATTTACTTCAAAGAACACAACTTTTGACTTCTATTATGCCTCTGAAATCCATGATTTCCAAATGAATGCCAAATGAGATTTAAAAAAAAAATCCCCATATGAATAAATTTCATAAACTGCAAGAGAATGGAAAAGACCTGTAGAGAAAGATTTTGGCTTTTGAGCATGTATATTAACTTAATGAAAATAGCAATTTGCCTGGAGCATTTAAACTCAAAAAAGTGCTCATTTAATGCAAAACATTTTCATTTGGCAAAAAATCTTCTAGGACATCTTCTAAAAAATTGTCTACATATTATTGAGAGAGAAGGATCAGATAAAAATGACAGGTAAGGAAGAGGGAGAAGAACACCATGTAATTAAAAAAAACCAAAACAAAACACATGATTTCTGCACCAGGTAAAAAGCACAGTGCACACACCTCCTAAGAAGACAGGGAAGCTTTGCTGGAGAAATCTTGAAGGAAGCTGCCTCTCTCTTGTAGAAAACAAATAAATAAATAAATAAATATACAAAGGGGAAAAGCTTTAAAAGGCTTGTGAAATTGCCATCAGGAAATGAAATGACCGCTACAGATAAGAACTCTATCAGGTTGTAAATGTATAGGAAAAGGGTTAACACTTTGGTTGTTACACAAAAGCAAATGAAAGATGAGCTTATGATAACAAGTTCAGATTAGGACTCAGAAGACCTCAGTTCATTTCTTGGCTCTGCCATAATCTCTCTTTGTGATTTTGGGCCAAAGCTTACATTTGGCATAGACTGAAGAAAGGAAGTAGTATCCTTTTTGTATAGTTAGGGAACTGAGACCCGGGGATAATACTAGCCAAGGATTCACAATGCTTTATAGGCATTTACATTTCCAATAAATTTCCCTGCAGAGAAAGATGACAGAGTTGAGAGGCATCTTTGTGGGTCTGATCCTCCAATTACCTTTGTGTTTCTGTTTCCTCATTATAGCATTCAGATAATAAATCCTTTCTCCCACACTTCGAACAAAAGCTGGGGGGTTTTTGTTGTATTTTTTTCTCACCAGGCTAGAATATAAACTCTCAGGAAAAATACGCTTTTTACACAGTCACTTATATATTTCTCACAACTTCACAGTCTCATTGTGAGGATCCAAGAGGCTCCCATGAATCAACAAGTAACTAGTTATGTGTGTATATATGTATATATACCCATTCATCTCAGATGCTTACAGAGTAAATAGCCTTATTTTATTATTGCTATCATCCTAGTGCACGATAGCAATAATGACGATAATGTGAGCGTTATTGATGGAGTCTGTCTTGGAGTTTACATAGCAAACAGTATTTTCCCTCATTTCCCGTGAACCAGGCTGAGTTCTGACACTCACCGTGACTAAACCCAGAGCACTTCAGTGGAAACTCAGGATTACTTCATCATAGTCACTTGCTTTTCATTTCCTTTTCGCTGCTGATCTTCCGAAGCTACCAGAGTTACACTGATGTGAACGAGATCTGAATCCTGCCACTGGCAACAGTTACTGAAAACAGGAAATGGGATATTTCAAATAACAATAGGTGGGAACAGTGAGTAAAGGTTCACTACGTGGTAACGGTGCTGACTCTTTAATGACCATGTTTATTTCCCTGTGTCCCAAAGAAGGCCACAGTTCATTTTTGTTCTCAGATACATACATATGGCCACATGTGTATCAGGCATCGTATCTAATTTTGCAGCTTATGTTCATGGAGGGGAAAATCAGCACTGATTCCAATTCTCACAATTAGATCGCTCTCCTGTGCCATGGCACCAAACAAATCAAGTTGCAAGGACCAAAACATTCGTCCCATGCCCTGTTCACAGGAAAGCTCCCTATAGGCATTTTTTGCCTCCGGTGCACCACAGAAAGAGGCACTGTGACTTGAGAGAGAAACCCTTTACAAGACACAACCCGTGCAACACAGTGCACATAAAGTCAGAGCAAAGATGTCACAAGTTGGAAAAGACGTCCTGGGCCATGTAGTTCATTCCAAGCAAAGGTCTGCCCTTCTTGGCTGAGGCTTCCACACAACTCCTTGTCTAGTCTTGCCATGACTAATTCCCAGAAAAGGCAGTTTCACAACCACTCCACACAAGCCAGCCAAATGTCTAACCGGCATCGCGGCTCAGAAATACTTCTTTGCATTCTTCTCCAAAATTTTGCAGGCACAATCTAATTCTGTATACTTTTACCAGTCCTCGTGAGCAGCCAGTGAAACAGTCCAGCTATTTCTAACAATCATTAGTCCTCCAGTCTCTCATTCCACAAATTGATTGGTTCACGTTGGGTTCCTTTTCTCCCAGCTTCCAAAATTGGTCTGAATTAAGCTTCCTGGCTTAATGCACTGTTAAGTAACAGTCACTAATTAGCAACGGCAAAAAGGAAGAAATGGTCATATGAAGATGATAAAATGCCCGGCGACACAGGTTTGTTGTTTTGGTTTTGTTTTTTTCCTCAGCTCAAGCTGCTTTTTTCACCATGAATCACAGCAATTTCTGCTCCTCCACCTGGGGAAGCAGTCTGTAAACTTTCTAAAAGCAGCCAAGTAACTTGGCATCAGACAATTCCCAGTTGTTCGTATTTGCTACTTCTGATGAGGACGCTTACCCTAAAAACCATCCTTCCGAAGGACACTTTGCAAAGAAAGCGTCTTTTTATTTATTACTCATATTTAGAAATCAATCTTCTAACATTTAATTTTTTTTTAAGACTAGAAGACCTGAATTTCTAACTGACAAAACATTTTATGCACTGCTAGACAAGTTCAGATACTGCAAAGAAGAAAATGGTTAACTGTTTGAAGCGCAGTTTTTATTTACCCTGTGTATAGGACGAGTGCTTTTAAACACTTTAAAAACCCGTAAGTGATATTTGCTATATTAGAAACCATGAAATACCAATTCAATTAGGACTTATAACCACTAATAATCCTCTTGTGTACTATTAAGCAGCCTGTTCAACTGAGCCTCTTGTGGAAATAAGGTCTAATTTTTTGCTAATCCAGTCACCCAAGAAAAAGCTGAAAGTGAATATATGCTCCATTCAGAAATATGTCCAGCAGCTACACGGCGGTGAGGAAAAAGACCTGTTTAAGGCAGAAAGATGGCACCAGCACACAGGGAAACATGTATTATAAACTGGGGGCAAATAGGCTGGGAATTAGAGGACCATCACTTATAATTACAGCACTGAGAGACAGAAATCACCTTTCCAGTGCCAGTTATGGAAACAGAAAATGTAACTGCCTTCAAGGTGAGGGTACACAGGCTTAGCGAAGACATTCTAGAGTACATACGGATGACAAGGGGTTGTCTGATTGTTCTAATGCTGCTTCTGGGTGCTGACTGGGATCACAGACCAGTTCCTGGAGCGCTACCTTCTCATCGACTGTTTAGAGCACCGAAGTGCAAACAGGAGCTCAAAAGCATCAACTCCGAGGCACCATAGCAGGTAAACTTTAGAAACTACAGAGCTCTGGGTTTGGTCTGAAGAGCAAAAAACAAACCAACCCAAACCAGAAAACCAACCACACCACCTCTCTTTGAACTCAGGTGCGGGTCAGTGGTTCCTTGTGTTCACATTAGCTAGTGACAACAATTTTTTTCCTCTGCTCTGGATAGTTTTTCACCAGAAACATCACCTATCCTAACTGTTTTCTGTGTCTGCTGAACAAGTTCATGTCACATTTACCAAAATTCTTGCCTACCAGATCTTATCAATGCTTATAAATATCTGAAGGGTGGGTGTCAGGAAGATGAGGCCATGCTCTGCTCAGTGATGCCCAGTGACAGGAACGAGAGGCAATGGCCATAAACTGGAAAACAGGAGGTTCAACCTCAACATGAGGAAAAACTTCTTTGCTGTGAGGGTAACAGAGCCCAGAACAGGCTGCCCAGAGAGGTGGTGGAATCTCTGTCTCTGGAGACTTTCAAAAGCCGTCCGAGTTTGTTCCTGTGATCTAGTCTGGGTGATCCTGCTCTGGCAGGGAGGCTGGACTAGGTGATCTTTAGATGTCCCTTCCAACTCCTGTCATTCTGTGATTCTGTATTTTTGTCATCATTTCTTTTTGAATCATTTTACCTTTCACTCTGTCTTAGGCTAGCTTATGGTCTGAAAAATAATTCTCTAATTCTGACAGAGTGACAGGTCAGGAATCACCCCACTTGCCTGCCTACTCGTAACAGTTCTATTTATATATCCTCAAAGAGCATTTACTTTATCTGTGGTAGAATCACAGTGCGTGCTAGTTTTCGATTTAGCAACTTACCACCTCGGAAGCAGATCATTTCAAGTAGCGTTCTCTAACCGACAATGCTTTCATGCACTTGACACTCTCTCTCTTTTTCCCCAAATAAAGTCCATTTATCCCAATCAAACCACAAGCTATTGATTACTGCCTGTTTCATCCAACCTCCCCGCATCTGTCTGTACGCAAACCATTTTCAGGAGGCTTTACCCTCTTCTTACTCTCAGCGCTGCGTACCGTGCAGAGCAAGTGACTGCGTCCTCTAAAAATGCATGAATATTCTAAGAACAGAACAGGTGCTCCCCCTGCCTCACGTGGAGCTCAGCCCACCTGGAAAACACCGTCTGTCACCCGCTACGCTGGAGAGCAGATTTTCCAGGAACAGTCCACCATCCCTGACAAAGGCGGTTACTACGGAGAAGTGGTAGGGCATTTAATGTGGCGATATAGCTCTTTAGAAAGAGCCTTATTAAAATTAATGAGCCACCAAAAAAAAAAATTAAAGCACACAGAGCTTTTTTTTTTTTTTTCCCCCTCTGCATATATTTGTAAATCAGCAGCCTTAAAAGGGTGAATTGTCTGGTTATCCTAAATTGTGGATAGTCCTACTTAAAAGCCGTTGTGCAACTCCACTGACATTTAGAGTAAGCCTGGATAATTTGCACTAATTTTTGCTAGTTTTATAAATCAGGTGGTCTACTGTCTCTGGCTGGCACATCTAAATAAAGCGGTATAGTCCCAAGGGACTGACTGATTTTGGTTTGGGTTTTGGGTTTTTTTAAGTAAGAATGTTTTCATTTAAGGTTTTCCAGGTAAATTCCACCCTGGCGCACGATTCAAAAACATCCCAGTGGTATAAAATGGGTATTTGAAACATTACTACTATGTATAGCTTGAAGAAAGCCATTAGGGACCAAATTATATCTTCAAGTATCTCCACCAGTCCATTCTTTCATTTTTCTTCCGTTTTGGGGCCTATTAAAATTTGTCCTAATGTTTATTATCCTCCATAGACTACAGTAAATTCCCTTCAATGCAGGCACCATCCTTTCGTTCCACCTGGCTGCTCTTAGTGCCAGTAGTTTCCCTTCAGCTTGCATTCCCCGGAACAGTCTCCTAAACTACAGCATGTTACTGACTCACCGTTTCATTTTAATTCCTGATTAAATATAAACTGGGTAAAACCACTACGTATGTTTACTTCACTCTACAGTCCTACCCATTCTTTCCCGAGATAGACCTTTAGTTGTCTAATGACACTTCTTTTGTTATTTAAGATGAAAATTTGTTAATACAGTTGTAACCTAGAACTAACACCTCTAGTGACATATGTCAATTTTCTTTTAAATGCCCATCGATAATGGTTAAGCAAAGCCAACATTTAATCAGGACAGAACTTAAAACAGCTTTTACTGCACCATGGTCACACCTTTGCCATGATTGCTTTGCAGTAATCTTCATCCCACTCAACCAATCAGACTGTCAGAAGCAGAGAAAACCTTACTTGTCAACTATACTCACATTTTATTAGAGGATCTTTCTTTTTCTTTTTAATGCTGCATCTCCCATCAATTTACATCTGCTATTCCCGGTTGTCCTTCTCTGGGAGGTACTGCCCATCTGAAAAGAACAGTACAAAAAATAAGATCCACATGCTTCCAACACGGGCAGTGTAAATCACACCCTGTCTCTGAGAAGCCCAAATCTCTCTTACATGAGACACAGCTAAAAAGGGGCAAGCGTGAAATAAACGGAGGGGACGATTGCATTCACCATCACTATGTTTGAAAATAAAAACTTCCCCAAAGAGGGAGCAGGTCAATTAAACAAGCATTAAGGATTCCCAGTGTTATGTTACCAGGTTATATTTGACTGGAGCCCACATGGTATTTCAGGCCACAAAGTGTTGAACTCCACAGAAGTAGGTTCAAGTAAAGTGCATAAGTCATCTACGTAAGAGGGCTTTTTTTATGTTCCTCCTAGATTGTCCAAAGAAAAGCGCAGTTTTGGCCACAAGTAGACACGAGCCTCTCTGCGCTACCTGTTGCCCACAAGGCAATTTTGGATATATATATTTATGTGCTTGACCACCTGAAGCCAAGTAAAGACTTACTGACTAAACCCAGTGAGCTTAGTTTCCTGGATTTAAACGAGTCTTCAGCATTTGCTTGTTTTTCTAAACGGAAAATAATGCTTTAATTGACCTTAGGCTTTTTTCTTTTTTTAAAGAGACACAGGAAAACCCAACCATTGAACACCAGTTGTCTGTTTACGGAATTGCCATATTAATAGTTTATGAGGGGCTAGGGGAAGGAAAGTTAGACTGACATTTTCACACCCGAAGTCACTAGCTTGGGGAAGACAGTAGGCAGCCGAAACAAACAAATCCTTCAGCTACCATCTGTAGGTAACTAGCAACAGATACAGAGAACAGCGGGGAAATGGAAATAACAGAGAATACGATGGAAACATCAGCACAAAATTAGAAGTCTTCTAATAAAAGAAACATTAGGAGTGTTTGTTCCATGTGCTGGACACTCCTTTGGAAAGCTAACAGCTACATTTTTTTTTTTAATTATTATTATTACATTAAGACATCTCTATCATCAACAGGCCTAATCAGAGCTAGTGCTCTGATACCAAGGTGCAAATATCTGTGTTCAGGGGGAAGCGGGCACCAAAGAAACTCCTTCTGGAGAAGCAGTGCCCAGTGGCACAGGCCAGGAGTGTGCTCACCATGGTATCCACTCCCAGGGTGGCTGTGTGGCCCCAGCTCTCCTGCACAGCCCCAGAAGAACCTCCACCTCACCCTGCCACAACACGTAGCTCCTTTCTCGAAGTGCCAGCGAGGGTCTTGCTGCTCGTTGGGGAAAGAAAGAAAATCGAAGTTAACTTTCATGAAGTTAACCTCATGAAGTTCAACAAAGCCAAATGCAAGGTCTTCCATCTGGGTCGGAGCAATCCCAAGCACCAATATAGGCTGGGCAGTGACTGGCTTGAGAGCAGCCCCGAAGAGAAGGACTTGGGAGTGCTGGTGGATGAGCTCAACATGAGCCATCAGTTGCTCTTGCAGCCCAGAGAGCCAATCGTGTCCTGGGCTGTATCAAGAGAAGCGTGGCCAGCAGGTCGAGGGAGGGGATTCTGCCCCTCTGCTCCGCTCTGCTGAGACCTCACCTGGAGCACTGCGTCCAGTTCTGGAGCCCCTGTCACAGGAAGGCTGTGGATGTGCTGGAACGTGTCCAGAGAAGGGCCACCAGGATGGTCAGAGAGCTGCAGCACCTCTGCTATGGGGACAGCCTGAGAGAGTTGGGGTTGTTCAGGCTGGAGAAGAGAAGGCTCCGGGGAGACCTTATTGTGGCCTTCCAGTGTCTGAAGGGGGCTACAAGAAAGCTGGGCAGGGACTTTTTAGGCTGTGGGGCAGTGACAGGACTGGAGGGAATGGATTAAAACTAGAGCTAGGTCGATTCAGGTTGGACATTAGGAAGAATTTCTTCCCCAGGAGGGTGGTGAGACACTGGCACAGGTTGCCCAGAGAGGTGGTGGAAGCCCCATCCTTGGAAGTGTTTAAGCCCAGGCTGGATGGGGCTGTGAGCAACCTGCTCTAGTGGGAGGGGTCCCTGCCATGGCAGGGGGGTTGGAACCAGATGATGTTTGAGGTCCCTTCCAACGATTCTATGATTCCTCACCCTCCAGCTGCTCCCTGGGGAAGCGCCCCCCCGGGAGACCCGCGTGTCGCATTTGCCTGGAAAGCCTTAAGGGGGAAGGCGCCATGGGGCTGCTCGCGGGGACGCTCCCCGCGTGAGACGGGGCACCCGGGTAACCCCCAGGCACGGGGACCGCCGGCAGCGACCCACGGGGAGCCCCAGCGCTCCTCGCTGCCCCGACAGCGGCCGCCCCTCAGCGCGGGTGGCTCCGCAGCGCCCTCCGCGCCCGCTCAACGGCAGCGCAGCGGCAACGGCCGCGCGAGCACCGAGCTCCCCTCCCCCGCCCCCCCAGCTCCGCGCGGCCGCCTGAGCGAGCGAGCGAGCGCACACCTCCCCTCCCCGGGAAAAAAGCTTCCCCGCTTTATATACCCTGCTAAAAATAGCCTGCCGCCCAGCCCGCCAATCAGGAGGGGGCGAATTTCGAATCGGGCCAATGGCGGGAGCCGTCACGGCCGGGCTCGGTCACGCCAGGAGGAGCCGCGATGCTTGCCGGGCGGCGATTGGGCGGCTCTGACATCATTGGCACGCGGGGCGCGGAGTGCGTGGCGGAGATTGGGCGGCGGCGGCGGGCGGCGTAATGGGATCACGCGGGGCGGGGGAGGGCGCTGGGAGGAGAGGGGACGGGGGGGGGGAGGGGGGGGGGGGCGGGGACGGGGGGGCGGGGGCGGCGGCGCGGCCGGGCAGAGCTTTGAATAGGGAAGTTTTGCAGGGGTTACATTCGCAGTCAGCGCCGTGTTTGCAAATATTGGGTCTCCGCTCCTGCGCAAGTGTCCTCCGCCGGGCGCGGGGAGGGGAAGAAGCCGCCGCGGCCGCCTCGGGAGACGTCCTGCCTTGCTGTGCAA